>JACJUY010001648.1:90636-128222 GCA_014220935.1 Platorchestia sp. MABIK | reverse complement strand
CTAAAATTTATTAAAGATTTTAGCACTTTATCTTCACTAGCACTGATAACAATTGCAAATGCCCGATCGCTGTTAAAAGCGGACATTGTAGCATATTTACATCGAAATCCAAACATGCGGAGTTTCTTTTTGTCCTGCGGCCTTTGTCCTTTTCATATAAAATGACGCCTACACAGTTACTGGGTGGCAGAAAAATATATTTGAGAATGCATGTCTATAGATTAAAAGGCGTAGAATTTTATGGTGTTAAGTTTGCTTCAAATGATTAGTTATTTTTGCTATAATTTAAAATATAATAAAAAATAAGGCAGTGCGGAGTTACTTGCTGGCGCCACTGTACATTAGTTGTTCAAATGCCTCATAACTAACACCAGGCTCCATGACGGTTACCCCGGTTAAGCCGGTACCCATTTCCGACACCTGGGTAGAGTGGGGAATTGTGGCTGAGTTCTCCCTTTTCAGAAAGGAGAGAAATCCCCGAGCGGCGCCGGGATTCGAACTGCCGACACCTTCCCGTGAAGGGCGCGCTCTTAACCACTCGGCCACGGTGACCACGATCACAGTGACTAAGCCTCATCAGTGAACGAGCTCATAACTTTACTGCAGGTGAAAACATCGAGTGCCCGTGTCAGGGTCCGTTTATATAAGTTGGTCGTGCTGTTCCACTGGTACGCCAGCCAAGGTACTTCAAAGTGCTCGCGTTCATTGAAATTTAACTAATTTAATTACGTTATTTAAATGCTCAATTTTAATGAACTAATTAAGCAGAATAATCACTCTAATCCATGAAATTCGATGCTACGCGACGCATCCACGAACTGCTTGCAGCAAATTAGCGTTCGTTCACACATCAAGTGACGCCTTCTCATGTTTAGCAGCAACGAGGAAATGAGTGAAATGAAGCTCATGTTCTGCCCAGCATGATTCATTCAGTGACCGTTTTCAAGCCCTCCTAGCACCATCAGCGCAAGACAACAGCAACAAGCGATGTGCATATCACTCGGTGTTGTCTTGCAATTCTGGTACACGGAGGGTTTGGAGATGTCCACAGAACCATGTGGCGCGTGTACGCTTAACTCAAAACAAAAACAAGTATCGGCATCTAAGGATGTTTTATTTCTAATTCAAGCCTGATACATATCACCTTGAAAATTGGTTTTTCAAATGCCTTATAACTAACACCACGACGCCATGACGCTTTCCCCCCGTCAAGACCGGTACCCATTTCAGACACCTGGGTAGAGTGGGGTATTGTGCTTTGAATTTTTCCCCTATACCCAACGGAGAAAATCGCCACCCATGCAAAGCCGGGATTCGAACCCTCGATGCCTTCACGGAATGGCAGGTCCTTAAACCGCAGGGCTATGACGAGCAAGACGAGAAGCAACAATGCCAACATCCGTCGCTCCTGAAGCTGATGCTGGAGCAGAATTTGCTGTCAAATTTCTGGTCGAAATACTTCATAAGAAGCTTGAATCTTCTCGTAAACTTGGCGTGCGGAACCGCGTAATCATGCTGTGATTGACACCACTAGAAAACAACTGCATGAGTACATATACAAGGTGTTTCAAAACAAGAGGTATAAAATCGCACATCAAGTAGAAAATGGCCAGATAAACACTTGTTCTTCTACGAAATTTTCCGAAAAAATGCTTATTTGGCCATTTTCTACTTGGTGCGCAATTTTGTACGTCTTGTTCTGAAACACCCAGGATGATGAATTAAGAATGGTAAAGTCCGGGGACTATTGCTGCTATTTCTGCAATAAGGAGTGCGTGAGATTCTTGCAAAAAAATTATAAGATCGTGTCCGGCAGCTGGAGGGAAAAGATTTGAGCACTTCTGAGGTCGCGCTGCCAGTACATGTGAAATGTTGGTTTTTGGAACACTGCTAAGTTAAAAGAAAGAAACTGCATCTTACAATCCCACGTGTTGCCAAAACATAATCAAATTCCGTGCTGCCGACGAAAGACAAAGCTTCATCGAGAAAAAAATTTCAACTGCAGCAATCGGGTTTCATTGCTGCACGAATTTTTATTATCGCTATTTCCCATAACACACACAGAGCCAAATTAACCTTAGAAAATTGCCTGCAACATTCTCAATCGCACGAGTATCAATAAATTTACACCTTAGGAAAAATTCTACACCAGTTACATTGTATTTGTTGCTCTCGAAAGAGCCGCTCGACGAACCTTGTGATAATTGGCTGTAAATTTTCCGAGATGCGATGAAGACGCTGGAAAATTTCCGTAGAGCTCGACCAGGACGTGAAAACATGCGCATCACGATGACGGATCTCCGAGTGTGAGTCATTTGTTCTTTGGGAGCTTTCCAGGGGGTTGTGGCAGAGGCGATTTGTACTGAGTAGAGCGCTGCCGGGACTCATCCTTCCATCGTTTACTAAAGCATTTGATTTAAGATCAGATCTAGATTGTATGCAGGAGCGATTTGTACTGAGTAGAGCGCTTCGGTGACTCCTCCGAGGTTTACTAAAGCATATCAAGAGATCTATCATAGATCATATCAAAATGTAGACTTTTTTCTATTCAATAACTTACCTTTAACTGCTACTTTTTCTAGCTATTGGAGTGCAAAAGACGTAGTTCCAAGATCTAACACAATCAACCTAAATATACATCAATGCATGTATCATTAATAAATGTATCACAACTCACCCTTCCAGTGCTACCTCGAGGATACAAAACAATTAAGCATCTTCAGCTTAGAAAACCAGCGACCTGCGCCATCGCTTGGTTAGTTCACACCCACAATTGGACTTGTAAGTAGTGTGTGTTGATGCAAGTATTAATCGAAATAGATACGAGTTTAATAAGTTGAATATGAAGAAAATATCATCAAATACAATAAAATTAAATTATATAAAAGAAAACTCACCTGCATCGTGAAACATTAACATAAATACAGTACGTGACGAATCGTCAGCCAAAAAATGAGTACATTTTATGGGTACACTGTACACAGTTATCTGCTGGCAATACGGACAAAACGTTACAGGACATTTTTTTATACGGAAATATAAAACACGGAATAGGAAAATTTTTAGAAAAGTGAGGACTTTTGATGAGTGACGACTTCATTTGGTTGTTGGTGGCAATCACTAGAATTTTTCACGCAAAAAAAGGAAATGTAAGCCATTGAGGCACTGTACTCACCAACGCTCAGAAGGTGAGCCTCAGCGAAAAAAAATGCTTATTAACTTGAAATTTTAGGTTAAAGCAAGGCTAAATAACAATTCTTTTGTTCATAATCTAAGATAAAGCTATGAGAAAAAGTTAGGAAGTATATCAAGATCGAAACGTCAAAACGAGAACTAAAACGATTTCTTTGAAATTATTGTGTTATGAACATTATTTTTAAAATTTAGCGTGCGCTCGCTCCCAAATACTTGCAGTAAGGAACCTCATCTCGCTCGGGTCATCACAGCTCGCTATGGAAAACAAATCCTGGCCTCAACACAACCTACTCCTAATGAGCGCATCTCAGCCTCAGCCAAGTAGCGTTTTCGTGACTCGCTAACGACCCAAGTCAGTACTAAAATGATCAACAATTTTCTCCGTATTTTAACACGAGAAGAAGAGGAACAATTTCGTAGCGCTGAGAAGTCGGAAGATAAATTCTAATTATGATCAACATTAAGAGAAAATAGAATACTTTAGCCATGCGGAGACCGGGTGCTGTGTAATTCTATGCACATATTTCAACCTAAAACAGAAAAAAGCAAAATGAAACGATTTTCATGAGTGACAAAAACTTCAAAACTCCTTCGTTTTCGAGAAATGAAAATCTGAAATAATTTTAGATTCCCGCAGGAATAGCCTAAAGCGCACACCAGCAGCCTGCCCAAGAAGTGAGATTTTACTCGTTGGCTGCATTGTAAGCCTATTCCTACAGGAATCTAAATTTATTTCAGGTCGTCATTTCTCGAAAACGAAGGAGTTTCGAAATTTTTGTCTCTCATGAAAATTGTTTCGTTTTACGTTTTTCTGTACATGGTCAAAATACGTGCGTGGAATTACACAACACCCTGTATAAGGGAATGAAATAAAACAGCAGATCTCACAGTACTTACATGGGAGAGTATAACATCGCTGATGCATGTGCTGGAAGACGACACTTTCCCGCTGCCACACACCATCACATGAAGTTTTTTTCTACTTTTTGCTACACGAATTAGCAATGAATCGAAATCAAAATTATCACTTGGGATTTTTGCGGAAATTATATTCTGGTGTTTTTATCACTGAATCGCGTAAAACGCAACATATGCAAAAAATATCTCCACATAGTTTCTCTGAGATGAAGTGAGTGAAATATGCGTGGAGTAACCCAGCCGTCTTTATTTACCGAAAATGTTCTCCCGTGCAACGCTCAACGAACACCGCGAGAAGTTTACTCTCATTTACGTGTTTACATTTATGTAACTTTTCATTGAGTGGGAGGGGCTACAATTATCGAGTTAAAGATTTTAAAATAATGTTTCGAAGTAATAGTAAAGTACTGACTCTAAATTATAAATCAAATTAAAAATATTACTTGGATACAACAAATGCTGCAGTTATCAATAATTTTGAATTTCAAAAAATAATTTGAAGCAAATCTTACATTTATTTTCTACTTTGTCTATATCACTGCTACAGTCATAGCAATCATATTACCGCTTTCAGTATCACCGTTTACTTCAGTAACATCCAAACTGACTATTTCACTTTACAGCACAACTCCGATGTCCGGTGAAACGTCTTCCGATATCATAGGATTTAAATTTCACTGCACTTATCTCAGGTTTCTTATTACCAACGTCACTTGGGGAGCTGCAACGATTTCTGAAATAGCTCCACTCAAGTAAATAAGCAACAAAAATTTTTTGGACGACACCGCACACCGTTTACCATGAAACTGCAAGGACTTGACTGGACAGTGCGTGCGTCCGTCCGTCGTGGCGGGATTTGGCGAGGCGATATTGCACTAGCGTGCCAGATTGGGAAAATTGTCGCAAAAATGTTTGCCTTCAGAACGTTCAAGAACTGAACTTCCCCCTTATTCAATTTACCTGCGAATTACAGAGTGATTAGAAAATAAACATTTAGGGTTTATTATCACAGCAGAAGTGATGTTTATGTTAATTAAACGCACATGCGTGTAGAGGTATGCAGTGGAACACCAAAATTTGTTAACAATCAACCTTTGGAAATGAGCTCGCAGGCATCTCTTGAGATGGTTTTCGGTCTCTTATTCTGGCATGCAGTACATATTTTGAAAATTTCACTGACAATCAGTGAAATCAAATCAGTGAAAATAAACAAGACACCACATGATGCATTTTTATTAAGAATAAAAATTACAATTTGGTAAACTAGAACTGCTACAACAAAGGCAACGCGAAAACGACTAGCCTAAATCATGAAACCAGCCATCAAATTACAAACCTAAATTTTTGGAATACAAATCATGTATGCGTAAATTAAACTCCCTTCCACGGGAAACGGGAAATTTCGAAACAACCCCACGCGTAACTTCCAGAAGTGATCATCAATGCTATCTTTCAACATCCGTGCATGTACCGTGCCTCATGAAATGATTCGCTGAAACGAATTTCCCGGAGTATAGATGAGCCAACCTTAGTGAGTGGGCCATAGTTCTGAACCATTCAATAATTCATGAGATCAGAACAGGCTTCTGCTCATGTTTCTCGTGCTTTTGATTGCAGTGGCAGCAATAATTGCTTTCATTCTTACGACTCCCACGTGAAGTACGTACAAGTTTCTACATAAATTATAAAGGGTTATAACTAGTTCTAGAATATATATGGATATATATACATTTGAATATTCATAACCGGAAATTTCTCTTTTTCCTCGCGCTGAAAATCACATTAAACTTTTGCTTTTTAAATTTGTTTTGGATCCCCAATGCCATATAATACCCACGCTGCCGATACGATCGAATTCTGATGTAATCCGACAAGTCACCGACGTTTTCAATTCATTAAATACAGTCCAGCACCGCATCCTGCAGCATAACCTCAACAAGTTAGCACCAATAACCAGTTTCGACCATCGCCTCCATGATATCACAACTTCGAACTTCACTAGCCTGTAACGCTCATCTTCAAACATCTTTCACTAATTCTTCTCGTGCTAATGATTATCAAATAATCAGGTAGAATTAGACAAGTCAGAGTTTGGCTTCCAAACCACAATAAAAGTGTTCCGAAGAGAGGAAGGCACTATCCAGCATGGATTTCAGGCAACGGGGAATCTATCCACAGTTAGCATCTGAAAGCTGCACTTGCTTCGCCCGACAGCATTATTGAGTTTTCTACTCCATACTGAATGGTGCCTTTCTCCTTCCTCTGTTTGGATCGCCTTTGTGACGGTAGGGAGGCTTAAACTCATTAGTAATCCAATACAATCTGATGAGTTTTGTCCTTTAAGAAATAATAGACACCGACAAAGCCCTGAGCGAATGCAGCGCTAACGCCATTCTTCATGAAAATAGAGTCGACACGAGAAACCATGGATAAAAAAACTCAGTATTTTACAATCGGGCATTTTCTCCACGAATCTTGCGATGAACATCCATAATAATAATAATGTTGCAGGGTGTTGATAAAATCAACATTAAAGCACGAATACGAATCTTTTATAGCTCCTCTCTACGCACGCCATCTGTGTGGACGTCAAACGAGGGAGTATTTAGCTTACAAGATTAGATTAGATTATAATAAAGTTCTAGCCTCCTTTTACCACGAAAAAGATGTTCAAAGAGAGGAAGGTTGAAGGCACCATTTAGTATGGAGTTAAGGGAACGCGGAATCTATGCACAAGGTGCATAGAAAAAATAAGCCAAGAAAGAAGTTCATGAAACAAGAAAAAGTTGAAGAAGAAAGTAGTAGGTACTGAAAAACAGGACAGCAGAGAACCGAAAAAAGATGGTCCTTGACATAAAAAAATTTTTATTTCAAGAAAAAATAGGCTTCCTAACTTTAGCTCTGGCCCTCACACATTTCCCCCTGGGGGTGCTAATTCACACAGATACAATAGTTGTGTCCTCCTGGGGGGACAGGCGCAACAATTGTGACTTTAACATTAAAAATAAAACTTAGTTACAGACACAACTTACAAATCGGAATCCAAAAAAGGAGCTTAAACATCAAATAAGAAAAACCAATTTTCTTTAATAGTTTCTTTTGTTCATTTCACGAGGTTGCACAAATTTACACAGTACAGAAATAAAGGTTAAAGGAGCAAAAGAATCCATCACCGCAGCAGCATCAGAAACAGACTCCACAGTCCGCCAAGGAATGACGCTCACAAGTCTGACAGCCACGTGATACATTCACAACAGGATTTGTTAACAAAAATGGCTACGCAAAAAAAAAAAACTCGACTGTACGTACATTGATGAACAGCAGTTCTGGAAACTGTGATTAGACGTTCGTGGACTGTGGTTGTTTCTGTGGGGTGCGTACCTAGTCTCACTTGCAAGGAATAATCTCAGCACTCGTCGGCTCATATCAATGCCTCCAATACATACCTGCGTGACATACTCCATAGCAGCACCTAAATCCATGTTAAGTAAGAAACCCGCGCAAGTTGTGCGCTTTCAAAAATGTCACAAAAAAAAATAAACAAACGAAGAGCAATTTGGCAATGAGTGATAAGAAAAGAGCCAAATTGAAATCTTTAAAATTATTAAATTTAAATTATATTGAAACGCGAGCTGACACAGTCTGCACCTCAGGGACCAGACGACAGTGCGCCACGCTCACCCCTTTACTGTATGTAGCTTCATATTGAACTAACGCAGAATCCATCAAACTCCATTTTACGGAGAAAACCTCGTAACCTTCTTACCTAACAATATTCTTCGTGTATTCATTTAATTTTTTTTGTTAGGTGTCCGCTTCTCAAGAAGCAGCTTCTTTGATTTGAAGGACGCTCAATGACCGTATCTGTGATACGAGTTTCACCAGTGCACAAGTACAAGAATATTTTAATGGCGGGTACTGTTGGGATGGATATATTGGTATGTCAACCACATTTGGAGGCTTTATTTAAGGAAAATATCGAATCCCGTCATTTTTGACGGCCGTGCACGCTAGTATGAAACAATGCTGCTAATATTTCAACTAAAATGTGTGGGCGTCGCCACTACACCAAACACATGAGGTGCTTTGCCCTGAAGAACGTCAATTTGCTCGTTACAGCACCACTCTGCGACCCGCCCAACTCGGGCAAATGGAACGACGGCTTGCAAAAGAGACGTCACAACCTCTACTGCAAGGGGCTATGGACCGCAAAAATGGAAAACAAAGTTTAGAAACAGTGAGTCCCAGCAAATCATTACGAATACAGTTCAGTAACGCATGGACGACTATCCCGAGAGCATTCAACATGGGATGGAAGGTCTCTCAAGAGACGACCACAGCACAACAGTACTGAGAGGCATGAGAACTGAGGTGCAGATTTAGAAGCGGTGCGCAGCTCATCGAGCTGACTTTCAGCACGAGTACCAAGAGAGAAGAAGAGGCTTGGTGAGAAGTGCACCGCTCAGGGAGAGGAGCTTCAATGAGTGTCGCTCCGGTGCGTGGCGGTCGGACTTTCACTCCACCACGATGAGGTCGTCAACACCCGTCTCCGCTGGTTGCTTCAGTTGCACTGCAAACAAAGTGAATAGTAGTAGTGATCGTGGTAGCAGAAGTAGTAGTGATCGTGGTAGCAGAAGTAGTAGTGATCGTGGTAGCAGAAGTAGTAGTGATCGTGGTAGCAGTAGTAGTAAAATGGGTTTGCTAGCGCTTCAGTTACTCAGACTACATCGCACCGAAGATCACATAATGCCACATGAACGTCAGAATTACAATTACAAAAGATCAGAAGAGTCTCCCCATTGTAATTTTTGTTATTGCGAGACAATTTTCGTTACAGTTACGGCCTCTCAGTGTATGAGATTTACACTTATCGTATCAGCACCTCTACCATTGCACCGGTCACCAGCAAGACAAACTAGTGAAATGAACAACACTGCGAGTGCTGAGCTCTGAGCTTAGGAGCATTCAACTTTGAGACAGACGACCAGACCAGGAAACAATTCCGAACTTTGCTTAATAACTATCACTTCTGTCATTTGTGTAAAATGGTAATCAATAAAAATGAGCTAAATTTTCACACTTGTTGATAGGTAAGTTTCAACATCGACAACTTTACATTTCCAGGATAAATGTCCTGATTGTAAAAATTTTGATTACGTATTTGGATGTGATCTCGTTCGCTGTAACATAGCATCCGTACAATACGATATCAATGAGAAGAAGGAAACCTGCCTCGTTAATAGCAAGAACTCTCACCTTCTACCCCAACTGCCCATAATGTATTGAATTAGATTCCAGTAATTAACGCCATTGTTTCTTTCAAGATAACTAAGACTTAGATTCGTTTGAAGCTAAAAACCCGCGAAATTTATGCACCTACAAAAATGTTAGCAAAAAAAATAAACAAACGAAGAGCAATTCGGAAATCAGTGATAAGAAAAGAGATGAATTGATGTTTTCGAAACACACTGCAATCTTTTGGTCTAATAGGCAAAAGACGTGGATTACTAGTACAACATCACTAGCACTAGGGTCCAACACAAAACACCTCCATTACCTGCGATGTCGCCATGGTAGTCTCAACACCTCCATTACACCACAACAACACCTCCACTACCTGCTATGTCGCCATGGTAGTCCCCAAAGTAGCGCGTGACGGCGTCGAGCCACTCGTGCACTTGGCGCTTGGAGTTGCGGTGCACCACCGCGGCGCTCTCCCGCAGCTGGTACACCACCACGCTGGCCAGCCCCACGCCGTCACCCGCCAGTGTGTGGCCCAGCTTGTTGGTGGCGAAAATTCTGCGCCAGGCGTCAGCGAGGCCTTCGAACACCGTTCGCACGTCGTCCTCGCTCTCGCGCGTGAAGAATGTGTTGGCCATAGAACGGTGGAGTCGGTGGATGGTTTGGTGAGTTTCCTCGTCCGTTTTGTCGCCTATGACGATGAAGTTGCAAGGGTACGCAGGGAATACGTTCGCAAAATTGCCGTCTGGGAGTTTGCACTGCAGTTCTGTGAGGAAGCTCCGTAGCCGCAGCTGCACTGATGAAAGATCGACTTCCGCAGACTGGAACTGCCACAACCGAAGGCCTTTTTTGCATCTGTTGACCACACAAGAAGGGTTGGGGCTGTACTGCATCACGATCCTAGGGAAGGGGGCTGTGAGACACCACGTCACAGGGCTGCTTTCGGACGCCGTTGCCGTCAACTGAAGTATGAAGGCTAGATCACTGGCGTCAAACTGCAGCCATCGCTTGTGACACGACACCTTCTTGTAAGCGGTGGACGAGGAGCGGTCAAACTTGAGCTCACCCACAACGCCAGCACGACACAAGCGCGACACTGGCTCCATGTCACGTATGTCAACGCCTGCAGCAGCTGCAGCTTTGATAGCATCAGGTCTCCTGCTGAGATACGGACAGGGGAGACCGTACAGAGCGTGTCCCACGAGCGACTCCATGGCCACGTGCCACGGTGTAGACGCGATGTAGTGTGCGGACAGGCACACACTTGAGTGCCGCACCTGCTCACACGTTAGGGTCTTGACAACCTCAGCGCTGACGGCGCTCTTGTTGATCTTGAAGACGTTCTCATGGGCTGCGTTGGCGGCGTGCACGGCCAGGGAGCGGCTGAAGAGCAGCTTGTACAGCTGCACGATCTTGTCTACCTTCTCGGGGGAGGTGCGGATGGCGTTGGAGCCGTTCATGAGGGGCGAGGTGAGGTGGGACGACAGCGCGTCCTCCAGGATGGTGAGGGGCAGCACGGGGGTGGTGAGCACCACGTGGTCTGGGGGCAGGTGCAGGCGCAGGTACGCGTGCGCCTCGTACACTCTGCTCATGATCTGCAGCACAGATCAATGTGTAAGTCAATGCACGTTGATCAATGTAATTCTTGTCATCAAAGATTTACCAAACAAGTCAACGCATATTCATCAATGTCATCCATCGTCATTAATGGATGGAAGCAAAGTTGTGTCACCATCAATATCGTCATTTTTGACTCGATATTCCTGAGTTTACATTCTACAACAGAATAGAAATAACGCTACCATAAGCACATAAATCCCATTCTAATCTAACCTCAACATACATCACATTACATACAAATAAATAGCAACAAATAGCAGAAGATAAAAGAAACAATAGAAGTATTCTAACTGCTGGTCAAGCTCACCATCAAGAATCTCATCCCAGCTCACCTCAAGGAAAGCTCATCTCAAGACAATTTCATAGCTCATTTCCAGACAACCTTGCACAGAAACGCATAAGAGCTGACCTCATCAATATCAGCAAATTCCTCCGAGTTGTCAGACGGGATGAGCAGATCAATGCCGGCCACAACGAGCCACAGCACGCTCCGGGCACCGTCCGAAGCCTCGCTCTCAGTAACAGGGCTGCTATTTTTGTTGTTAATTTCAGGCGTCGATGTTACGGTCGGATGCAAGATTCTCTCACTAACAGAACTGTTATTTTTGTTGATATTCGTTAATGTTACGGAGGTTCTCTCACTTGAAGTGGCCTCTACTTCGGTCCCACAGTCAGCGCTGGCAGACTCGTCAACATTCAGAGCGTCTGTGCAGTCCTCGCTGATATCCAGCACCAACGTGGTGGCCGCAGATTCGGTAGCTTTTAAGGCTTCACCACACTCCGCAGTTTTGACAGACTCCACCACAGGAGTCGAAATGTTTGCAGTCGGAGCTCCAGCATTACTGCTCTGCCCTACGGAATGAGAGCAGTTGGCTTCCACCAACACTTCGTCTGTCTCCACCAACACTTCAGCTGGCTCAGTCTCCGCCACAACAATAGCTTCATCTTCAACCTGAGATGCGCAGACGCTTGGCGTTGTAGCCCCACTTAAAACAGAGTGACCTGCACCATTCGAAGAGCTGCCACCAGCCTCGGTGATGGCAGGAGGAATGTGAACAGACGGTACGAGAGCTACTTCTGTGCTCCGTTGCTGCCATTCTTGCACGGCTGCCACACGACCGGCAGGGTCGCGGAGGAAATCCGAGTACGACAACACCGTCACCTGCCACACAAACACACAAGTACGAACAATGTACAACAGGTAGGGTCATTTCTACGGGAGAAAATACACCTCATGTTCGGCTAGCCAATAGAAAGCCTTTATTTCAAATAAACTTTATGACGTCATCAAAACGAAACGTCGTTAGGCCAATAGTGGTGCCAGAATTGGGGGTAGGAGTGCTACCAGACGCAATATGAGCGCTGCTATTGGTTCGTTGCCGTGACATCAGC
Organism: Platorchestia sp. MABIK; assembly: GCA_014220935.1. Taxonomy (NCBI): domain Eukaryota; kingdom Metazoa; phylum Arthropoda; class Malacostraca; order Amphipoda; family Talitridae; genus Platorchestia; species Platorchestia sp. MABIK. The sequence goes on along the minus strand of JACJUY010001648.1, from coordinate 115,856 downwards.
AAAACCACATCGTCAACGAAAAAAAGACTGGTTTGAACCTACCTTGTTTCCTCTACCGTGGTGTACAACTTATATCACCACTGTTATTAAACATTCCAACCGTCTAATTGGTGCTTCATGAAAACCCAAATCCTAAATCAGCCAGATATGAGTGAAAAGATTGTTTTCAATCTCCCGTAGAGATCTATGAGGAGTATGTGCTACGTGCACCGTGGCCTTTCATGCGGAAGGTCGCGAGTTCAAACCCTACACAATTGTGGTGTTTCCCTAAGTTAATTATATAGCATTAAAAACTGAAACCTAACATTATTATTATCAAATTAGTCAGTTGAAGAACAGTTAGCCACAACAAAAGCAATCTCAAGCGAGCCAAAAGAAGAGTCCAGTCAGTTTGGACTACAGAAAACGTAGAATCTCCGCACAAGGTGTGTTACAACACGGATACCCTGCGTGCAGAAACAGAAAATTAAGAAGGAAAAGGAAGAAAAAACAGTAAACAAAGCAAGAAAACGAAAGCAAAGAATGCACGAAAACCGAAGTCCCAAAGCCCTATCCAAAGTGAGGTAACCTAACAGTATACCTACCCTCGTAGAGGAGCAGTCTCCACAGCACAGGAAAACTTGACATAAAAGTGTTGTCTCGTACGGTCGTTCTTTACTTGGGTTCGGCATGGCACAGTTTGTGCACTAGTACAGTATATAGTTATATACATACTGTATGTTTTGAATTTGAAGAAGAAAAAGCACATCTTATTTTTCCAACAACGAAGGGTTCGATGCATGGAACTTGTGGGGTTCAGTACCTCCAACAAGGTAAAGAGCTACTGGACTTTGGCCTATGCCTCCGAGGGAGCTCGAGCTGATGTACCAATATAGAAGTATTGTCTAGCGTATGCCCCTGAGGGGACACGGCTTCTGTTTTTGTACACACTTAGCGTTTGTTTTCTTGTCTTCTGGGCTATTTTTTTTCTTCCTCATCCTTCTTAATTTGCTGTTTCTATGCGCAGGGTATGCATGTGGGAACACATCTTGTGCATAGATTCGCCGTTTTTTATGTAGCAGGCACTTTGGAAGAGAGCAGCACTCGTGCACTGGTCCATAGTCCCATAGCACAAGACAGACAAACTTAGCATAAAAGTATTGTCTAGTGCAGTGGTTCTTACCCTGTTTACTCCCACGCCCCCTTGAGAATTATCAGGAGAAACTGTGTGCAGATGGACTGGTAAATAAGAGCTCACAACAAAGAATATTGCTAATAAGTCCGCAAACATATTCAACAGTGAAAGTTCACTCTTTTGTCGAAAACATTACTGGGCTTTACTGCAGAGGCTCGCGCCCCCCAGGTTAAAAAACCACTGGACTATGCCTATGCATAACCTACGCCCCAGAAGGGAGACTCAAGTTAAAGTATCATCAAGTAGCTCGGCGGAGAGCAACACATGCGCACTGACCCGCGAGTGGAGGCGAGCGAGGGACTGCACCACAGAGTGGTTCACTTCGTCCGTCACGATGACCACGTCCATGGCGGGGTGTCTGGCCAGCCTGCGAGCAAACATCGCCATCTAAGGATGCTTTATTCCAATCAATCAAGCCTGATACATATCACTTCGTACGTGGGTTTTTCAATGCTTTACAATTAACACCAGGACGCCATGACGGTCTCCCTCGGTCAAGCCGGTACCCATTTCAGACACCTGGGTAGAGTGGGGTATTGTGCTTTGAGTTTTTCCCCTATACCCAACGGAGAAAATCGCCACCCAGCGCCAAGATTCGAACCCTCGACACCTTCATGGAAGGGTGGGTTCTTTAACCACTCGGCTACGACGGGCAAGTCACTTGCAATGCTATAAGTCAAGCTCTACACACATATATCTATTTCATGAACATTGTAACTCTTCAAACTTGAATCTCAGTTACTAACATAGTGACTGAGAGGCAATTCATGTTAAGATTAGATTAGATTTGATGTTGGTTTAAGCATCCCTAACCGTTTAAAAAAGAAAATTCCTTCATTGAAAAAGTTTCAATGAAGGAATCAGCTCCTTAATACTTCACACATGATACACAACGACAGCTCTTGAGCCGAATTCCATCCAGAAAGCTCATCCTCGAAATATTTTAACTGCTGGTCAAGATCACCCTCAAGAATTACATCAAACATCACCTAAAGAAAAGCTCATCTCAAAATCTCATAACTCATGTTTAAAAACATCGTGGAGAAACGCACAAGTTGCAAAGCAGGAGGCATCTAAATCCGTTAATTATAATAACCTTAAAAACAATCTAATACTGTATCTCTTGTGGTAAATAAATTGTTTAATTGTTAGCTCAAATCTTCTCCAACCAAAGCTATAATGTCACTGAGCAACAGCAGACCAAACAAGAAGAACTCGAGCGTCTGCTGTAAGGAGAAGAGCATCGCTGCCGACACACCACTTCCGTCGCAGTGCAACATTAAACAGAACAAAACATCTCTTCTAGCTCAGCGCATAAAAGTACTCTATCACAAAGTTTAGAAATCAGAACACTATATGAAGTGCGAGCATCTCACTGAGATGCACTCGTATTGAGAGCACACTCACAGGCGGCGGTAGAGGGGCCAGTGCAGGTGTCGCGGCAGGAGGTGGTCGCCAGAGAGGCCGAGGCTGGCGGCGAGGAGGCTGCGGTGCCGCCGGCCCGACAGGTGGTGGCGCAGGCCGTGTCGCGGCACCGTCACGCCGCACAGCACGCACCGCGTCAGCGCCTCGCCCCGCGCCTGCAGCGTCCGGCACCGCGTCGCTCGCTCCACGTACTCTGGTGGTGGAGTGTGTGTGTTGGTATGTTGTGTGCATGTGTGGGGGTGTGTTATGTGCGTGTGTGGGGGTGTGTTGTGTGCATGTGTGGGGGTGTGTTGTGTGCATGTGTGGGGGTGTGTTGTGTGCATGTGTGGGGGTGTGTTGTGTGCATGTGTGTTCGTATGTTGTGTGCATGTGTGTTGGTGTGTTGTGTGGGAGTGTGCGTTAGTGTGTTGTATATTGTATGCATGTGTGGGAGTGTGTCACATTCCATAAGGAAACAGCACCCACCAGAACACTCCAGACAGAACACTCCATAACCAGCACACTCCAGACAGAACACTCCATAACCAACACACTCCAGATAGAACACTCCATAAGCACAATGCTCCATAAGGAGACAGAACACCCCATAAGCAGCACACTCCATAAGAAGACAGCACACTCCATAGGGAGACAGCACACTCCCCAGGGAGCAGGACCCACCAGCAGAGAGAGGCATGGCGCCCTCCAGAGGGATGCGGCCGAGCAGCCGGTCCGTGACGGAGGAGTTCAGCCGACCACCACCACCACTGCCGCTGGTGAGCGCCTCGCAGTGCCACCAGCTGTAGGCGTGTGCGTCTGCTGCCGTGCTGCTGCCCACCGCACCTCTGCACGTCCTGCACCTGTACTGCGGCTGTGGGTAGTGCAGTGGCGGCTTAGTCAGTGCAGTGAATTTTTTGTGCAGTGTAATTTGTGCAGGGGCAATGCAATGAAGAGCTTAATGGAATAGTAGTGCAATGAGGAGCTTAGTGCAAGAGCAGTGCAATAAATGGCTTTGTTCACTTCGAGAATTTGTAAATGTTCAACTGGGAGTACCGTTGCGATTCTTATACATGCAGTGCAATGAAGAGATTAGTGCACAGGCAGGGTAAATGAAGACCTTTGTTCACTTGAACACGTTGACTGCGATGGGTTAAACTGAAGTAATTCAGTGTTCAACTCAAATTTAAATTCAAAAGTTGTTAGAAGTTTTATAAATATCAAACATTAACTGGGTCCATTAAGTACAATTAATTTCAGAAGATTGTTAAAATTTCTCCAAAGACTCACCGATGGGTCGTATCGCAGTCGATGTGTTAAGAAATCATGAATGTTCAACCATGAGTACAGTTGCAGATCTTAAATATTAACCTATCGCAGCATGTGCCATGAAATGCTGTATAAAAATATCCCCAGTGTTGCTGCTATGTGTTGTGAACGTAAATCATTCTTGGCATTATCTTCCATGAAAATCTGTACTCGATACCTCATCAAATTCAGTCTATCTTGTGAGACTTCAAAATCTTTTCTAACTTCCACATTTTTCATGGTATCAAATCTTCAAACGATAACCATGAGGCCATTTAAAGGACAGACGTATGTGATGTTTCACAAAGGAGATTAAAAATTATCATGGGCTAAACGCAAATGACCATTTCAAGGACAGAATTAGGTGATGTTTCGCAATGGGACCGAAATACATCATCAAAGACCATGCAAATAGTTCATCTCACAGGAGAGGAGTTGGTGACAACTTCGTAGACGCCCACACGGAGACTCTCTGCCACAGCCGCGGGTATGGCATCATCAGGAGGGGGCACGGCAACTGGCACCTCCCACGGCACCATGGCACCCTGTCAACATGGGCCAGTGGGTTACTGTCAACATTGTGAAGTAGTGCCACTAGATTAGACGTTAGTTTAACCTGCGAATGCACCATATCATTTCAAACAAACTTACACCATGGCATCAATTTGACCTCAACCTTGACCTCCTGTTTTTCAGCACCTACTACTTGCTTCTTCAACTTTTATCTTGTTTCATGAATTTCTCTCTCAACTTACTGTTTCTTTGCATTCTTTAGTTTTAGGAGGATTGGAAATCTGGGCACACACCCACACTGACCTCCACAGACCCTGTTCCTGGAGAAGTTATTCCCTAGTTTGCCATAAATCTGTTCTAACATGATCTCTCTCCTGTCGCTCTGTTCACTTTCCACCTTTATATAGTTCAGCTAGTTCCCTTTAGATAGTGTGCGCTCAGATTAGAAATTTAAGCACACACCCACACTGACCCTGTTCCTGGCGAAGTCCGAGCCTAGCCTGAGCAGCTGCATGAGTTTCTCCATGAACCACCGCGACGTGTCTTCCGTACGCCGGTTCGTGTACGCCCCCCGCCGCTCCCCCACCACCTTCCGCCATTTGCCGAACCAGCGGTGGCGGTACAGGCGCATCAGCGGGATGCTATTCGGGTCCTGCACTTCTTCCTCTGAAGAGCCAGCCGAACCTTCATCCGTGTCCGAACCATCCGTGTCAGAATTGAGCTTCTGAACAGAGGGTGCTGGCAGAGATTCTCGACTCACAGACGAGCGTTTCCAGGTTTTACTGGCCAGATCATGCCGCCGTCTGGCTCTTGTGTTAGAGACAGGAGCTGATGGTACTGGAAGTTCAATTATTTCAATGTCAGCGTCGTCATCATCATCAGCGTCCTTTTTACAACACTGCTCCTCTTCGTCGTCGTCAAAAACTTCAGTGTTGTCGATGCACAAAACGTTGGCATCTTCTTCAGGAAGGTTTTCATCAATGACAGACTTTGCTGTATTAGATGCTTCACTTATGGTTTCATGTACATCACTTTGCAATACAGAGTTTGTATTTGAATTTTCACCTAATATTTCGTTAGTATTTTCTATCTGACTAGAAAGATCACCGCCAGTTTCACATGCGCTGCTCTCCTCCACTGCACCTGGCGAGATGCGGTCACTCGTCTCCATGCTAGGCTCACAAACTGCTATGTCATCTTCTGCAATTTCCTTTGTACTTACAGCTACTGTAGTTGTGTTAGGTGTAGAAACCGTCGTGGTGTCGTCATCACGACGCGTTATTTCATTATCTTCATCAATGGTAACAGGGGAATGTTCCTGCTCAGCAAGCGTACCTTGAGAGGCAGAAGCTCTACGCAGCTTACACGGAGGTATTCGCTCTTCATGACATGAGCTTTGAACTTCAGACAAAATTTCAATCTCAACGTCAGGGGACTGGGAGCAACGAGACTGTTGACGAGGGGGCTCTGGGGCACAGTTAAACGAGGGAATTTTAGAGACGTAGCCGAGACGCCAGGTGTTGGCAGCGAACTCGTTGAAGACGCGCAGGGCGGCCAGGAGATGCTCGCAGAATGCTGGTATCTGCGATGCAGGATTGCCCTGCACATGGAGAATGTGATCTTACTGCGTTCAATATCATTAACAGGTTAAGTGTGGTGTGACCCACCGGTGGTCACTCAGGGGATTTTTATGATGCTATTGACTTGCCAGTAATCACAAACTCAATTTGCATAAATACTCAGTCAAAACTAAACTAAAAAGCATGATCCATTTCTTGGGTAGTATTTTTAAAATTAATCTCAAAAATTAACTTTCATTTGAATTGAGTGTCAACCGTCAGTTGAACTCGCCGTACTCAACATGAGTGCAGTGCAGTGACTGATGCAGTAAATCCTGTAGTTTAACATTCAAGGCTTCACATTGGAGGCTATAATCAAATGAAGCTGCCTGGATTTTTCGAGATAATATATATGTATGTAACAAAGGAGGAGACAGTTACATTAACAAATTAGAGGATTATTGCATGAAAATTACACTAAGGCATTAAACTTTAAGAGATTAAAAGCCTCCATGATCCATGAAAGAATGTTTTGCACATCACCACACCATGCACACATGAGCAAGTAAGAACTGCAGAGCCACTCCATACAATCTTTCTTTCAAAAATCTCAAAACTTCAGGATTTGGTGAAGTCTAAATGAATGAATAAAATTGAACGTCTGAAACTCATCAGGTCATCTTCAGCAAAGGTTCAGTAAAACTTGGAATTTTTGCTGTTCCCTTTACCAAGCTTGATGATTTGGTTCCAGCTCAACAGAGCAAATAAAGTGAATGGAAGACTGAACGCAGAGTGCAAAATGAAACGAACAATAGATACACAGAAGTCCAGCTCATTTTCGTGTGAATACCAACAAGATTACATAAGACGTTACTTTAAGCCTCCCTAACTGCTGAAAAAAAAACATTCCAAAGAGAGGAAGGAAGGAGGCACCATTTAGCACGCAGATAAGGGAACGTGGAATCTATGCAGTAGGGAGCATAGAACCAGTAAAATGAGAAAGAAGTTCATTAAACAAGATAAAAGTTGAAGAAGAAAGTAGTAGTTGCTGAAGAAGGCCTCCCTAACTCTCAGCTCAGGCTCTCACACATTTTCCATCTGGAAGTGCTAATTCCCATAGACACAATAGCTGTATCCCCCCCTGAGGGGAGCAGTGAACCAGAAACAGATGTTTCTAAACAAAACAAAAACCGATTCAATTTAAAAGAAAGGAAAGCCTACCTAACACTCAGCTTGGGCCTTCAAACATTTTCCCCCTGGGAGCTCTAATTCCCATAGATACAATAGTTGTATTCCCCTTGGAGTGCTTATTGCGATAGGTACAATAATTGTGTCCTCCTTGGAGTGCTAATTGCGATTGGTACAATAATTGTATCCCCCTTGGAGTGCTAATTGCGATAGGTACAATAATTGTATCCCCTGAGGGGAGCTCAGACAAGTTAACTCTCCTCACGTGAACTACACAAGATAGGAGCAAAGAAACCTGGACTCACAGGACAGTTGCTGAAGAGCTTGTCAGCGCCAGCAGCACTCATGGCGTGAGCAGGGAACCCACAGAACACGACGTCGCAGTTGTCGTACGAGGTCCGCACCAGCGACCGCAGCAGCAGGGCAGAATACAGCAGACGTTGCGTCAGGATGCGGCGGACGTACGATGGATTGCCTTCAGTGTTCGACTGAGAATTTCTGCCGCAGCTTTGCGATTCACTCGTGGTCAGAGTTAAGAAATCCTGAGGGTCCAACTGCTGCTGAAAATCCTTCACAATATTCAAGAGAATTGAGGCATCATTTCCTAAACTAGACCTAACATGAGCAGCATCAGCCGAAGCCTTGTTTCCAGCGTCAGCAGCATCAGACGTGTCAGATGGCGCCAAGTAAGGAAACAACTCAAAATATTTAAGAGCAAAACTCAACCATGGAATAATTACAAAGAGAACACCCTCTCTGTTGATGGTTTCATCTCTCTCAACGAGGCTCATGTAATCAAGTGGCCCTAAATTTCGCCCTGTTAAAACCCTGTAATTCTTGGCAGCTAGCGTGTCGGCACTCACATAAGGAGCCTCCTGGTCTACAAGCAGCACAATGGAATGAGGCTGCACACCACCAGGAAACACACCCCGAGGTCGGTTGGTTGGACGCTTGTCTTCCATGCTCTGAATTTTCTTCCTCTTTCTTCTGGAGAGAGGGGGATCGACAGGCAAGTTCTTAACTGGAGGGAGATGCTGGGGCTCAGAAGATGCCTCTAAATCTATCACTATTTCAGCGGGTTCATTGTGTTGGCTGGAGGCCTTAGGAGCCGGAGTTCTGGGTGGGACGGTTGCCTTGGAGGGTGTGGAGGCAGGCGTCGACTTGGAGACGGCTGCTGCTCCAGGCCCTCTTTGGGGCGCACACTCCGTGATGAACACGGAGTTCTCGCCCACCTGACCACGTAACAAACAACTCCATGATGATAGGCGTACACACACGATATTTGAGAGAAATTTTACAGTGAAATATTTATAATTAAGGGTTCACACGCATGATATTTGAGGGAAAGTTCAATATTTATAATGAATAAATATTTATATTTATTCTAACACATATTTGAAAAAATATTTATTTAAAGATGCAGTTTTGAGCTAGGTGGGCCAATGCAATTTCCCAAGACATAGGCAGAGATTTTCTACTTTTTTATTGAAAGGAATTTCTCAGTTTTCAACAGAACCAGATATCAACATCAGAAAATATTAAATCAAGAGCTAGAAAATAAAATTTAATAAGTTCAAAAAAACCTCTTGGTCTCAAATAAGCATCTTAAGAAATATCTCCTCAAAAGAAAAATGGAAAAAATTAATGAAAAATTAAAGAAGATATTATCTGTAATGTCCTTTTAAGATGAGAATATGTAGACTGGCTGTCATACAGCTACAGCTGCAACTCCAAACATATGAAGGAAAACTAAAAAGATTAATGTCAAAATAAATCTAGTGGTCATTTTGATACTTGAAAATCAGTAGTTTCAAGTGGTTGAATGTAACTGGGTAACTCTGAGACATAAAACTGCCTTGTCTCTTGGCAGTGAAAAAGCATTCCTGCATACAATCTGTGGGATCTCAGAGGCAACAAAAGTGAGGCTTAAAATACAGATTTTATACCCACATGAGCTTAGTTTGCACAGAAAAATTAAAAAGTCAAATGAGAGTGAGTAGATCTATGTCAAATATTGTGGAAATATCAAATTTGAACCTCTTAATCTTTTACCGTCAAAATGGATTTCAAAATTTACTTTCATTAACAGCTCTAATATATTTTATTCCTCATGAAATTTGTGCCCTAGTGTGTTCTTTGAAGTTCACTGCCAAGTGGCAGCTCCTTCCTCATTCTGATGTCAGTCACTACCTGATGCCAGAATTATTCTAATGATGGTGGTTAAGCTAACGGTAACATGAGTAGTAAAATCCTGACATAAAAGGGTTTAAGTAAGCTCACACTTAAAATTTTGTTTTGCCAGCCAGAGTAAGTCTAATGATGGTGGTCATGATACCGGTAATTTGAGTAGTAAATGCTGACGCTCAGTGGCGCAGCCAGCCGAAAATTTTACGGAGGGGGGCCAGACATTAATTATCAGCAATCTTTTTATTCTTTTACCCAAAACAGCGACTGGAACCGGTCCCCAGCTCAACATTTTGACAGGGGGAGGGCCATGCTCGTTGTGGCTCCATCTGGTTGCGCTACTGCTAACGTTACAGCATTAAGTCATTCGAGTGGCACATTTCCGTCACACCTTGAGTGGGTTGAGGTTGCGGATGACGAGGCTCAGCACCCACTGGCCCGGGAACTTGAGCATGTGGTAGTGCTGGCAGAAGCGCGAGTACGTCACCGGACGGCCCGAGTACCCAAACTTGGAGCGCAGATCCTCGTTGATGCGGCACACCAGCGAGTTGGGGGAGCAGCCCTTCGGAGTCAGGGTCATGTAGCCAGTCACAGGCTGTGCAAGGAGGCATTAGTAAGATAAGTTCATCTTCATTGACAAAATGTCTCAAGAAAAAACATAATGAATAACATTATTACATTTTTAGAGCAAAATTCAAGTCGTGAAAGTTACACATGATAAAATTAGCATTTTTACCAATTAAGAGGTACTTGTGCCAGTTATTTTTACTTCCATTTTTTACCTCATGTTAACAACAACCAGGAAAAGTTATAGATCATATCACTGAAGATGATTGCAGTTAATTTAATCAAATGCAAAAGAACCATTACCAGTGTAAATTTGCACCTAAGAAAATATTAATGCTAAAAAGTATTGATACAGCAGTTTTTCTCCTCCAATAGTATGCAATAAGTAAAAGAAGCTATCTAAAAATCTTCAGAACATTTGTACAGCTCATTTGCAGGTGTAATAAAATTCAGTCACAAACATCACCTACACAACACAGAGATGAATAATGCCATTCTCCATTACAATAAACCATCAACCGCTACAAACATTCAAAAATTTCCATAACCTTCAAGAAAATAATGAATATCCCATCAGTTTGTTCTGCCATTTAATCTATAAAAGTGAGTTTGAATTGGGAGATAATTTGCACTCGCACTACAAAAGGAAGATCCTTGCAACCAAGAAAAAAAAAAGATCATCACCAATTTGTGAAACAAACCTCATTTCCTTCATCATCCATGAACTGATCAGGGACTTCACTGTTGTGATCGCTCTTTGATCTCTTGGCAGGCCTGAAGTTATCACCAATGGAGAACCTTCTGTTTTGCTTGGTAGGGTTGGGAAGCAGGGGCTGGACATGGTTAGGCCTCGGGAAGTTCCAGCCTTGCTGCTGATTGCTCCAACCTGCAGACCCGTAGTTCATGGAAGAGTTCCCATGTGGAGCTATGTTTTGGTTCATGTTATTCCATGGCTGCGGCTGTAATGCACTGGGTCCGCCTGACCTCCAAACAGCATTGACTGGCACAGAAAAGCAGTTATTGAACTGGAGGTTTGAATGAGTGTGCCTCTTCATGCTTGGACCTCCAAAGTTTGCATTGAAAGCAAAACTTTCAGCTTGTTGATTACCTTCTGCCCACAGTGAAGGCAAGCCAGGCATCATAACTGCTCCATTGTCTTCAAATGAGTCCATGGAGTTTCTTCTTGGTTTGAGTCTCTGAAAAATTGACTCCTTATGATTTTTTAACCTACATCTAGGCATTTTTATCTAGTAACAATGCAGATCACCATTGCCTGAAAATTTTTAAAAGCATTTTGTTATATTAAATTAGCATTTCTGATAAAATTACTTTCAGCCAATTGATAAAATACGACAACAAAAGTACTTCATTTTAAATTATGTTTAAGATTTTGAAATCTCAACAGCCATGCTATATATATAAAATTCAAATTATATTTATTCTCATTTAAGCAAAAAATCCAAATCCCCAAATCCTTTGAAATTAATTTTATATCTTATACATCTTTTCTGATATTTTATTAATTATATCTACACAAAGATTAGATATATTTTAAAGATATGTTAATAAACATGCAACACCACCTATGAGCAATCTGTAATGGTTATTTCATAACCTATCTTTAAAACATAAATTACAGACTGATCATACTTTTTGTATGGAAACACATTATATACGTATTAAAAACCGAGCATGTGAGATTTTGCAGAATGAACGTATGTAAGTTGTATCAATGATGCAGCAGGTGAGAATACGTGAGATTATTACAAGTTGGACCCAGGTACCTAGGGAAGTTTTCTGCACAAAATAATGAAAGACCTGAACCCTCTCAGAAATAAAAACTGAGTTGAACTTTCATACAAGTCACTACTGAAAGCAGAATGATGAATTTTTTCCAGAGTTACTAAAGCAAAAATGGATAGCAGTAAAAAATACAATTCACAGTTTTCCAACTTTATAAATTATATAAATAAAATATTTTCAAGACCTTAATCAACACCAAAATTTTTTCACAATATATTTTGTTCAACAAAATGGCCAAAGATATGTTTTTAAAACAGCTATATGTAACAAAGTAAATCGTATAAATTGAAATTAAATTGAGAGTTGTATGTATAAAATAGTATTGGCATAGCATGCAAAAAGCTCAACAGCAAAAAATGTAAAACATAGAGCCATATCAAATTTTTAGCTTCCTAATAGCAAGAAAAATATGTTTGAACTGCAGCTAAAGTTACAGCTACTTTCAGGACAATAATGTACCACATTAGCATATGATACTGATCATATCATAGCATTGACCAACAAAATATTTAACTTAGTAAGTTTTACACTTTACTACTAAGTAAAATGTTCATTATTTGACATTTTGGTCAATATCGGGTTTAATGCGCTCAAGGAAATTAAGAATGCCGTTCCCAAAAATCACTAAAGGAACACATTTAAGAACGTTTTACACAAATGACATTCTGCTCGCTGATGCGTGATTCTTGAATTACTCAACTTTGAAGTTTTAGGAACGTCGTATATAAAAGTGAAGGAAGGGACACGTAAATATGCTGTAATACGGTACTGACGTAACGATGGGTGAGGTTAGGGTAGGTTATATTAGGTTAGTTAAATAAACTAACCAAAAAAAACTTAAATCAACCTATAATAGCTTACCTTAACTTACGCAAACCGAGGCTGTTATTTTCTCGGCAAGAAGTGGGCGTCTCCCGCCAGAAAAGTGGGCGTGACCCAACAATGCGGCGACTAAGCAGCCGACCATATAATGTTATTCCTATCTGAATGTAATTATTGTTATATCTCAAAAATAACACATCAGCGAGCAGAATGTCATTCGTGTAAAACGTTCTTAAATGTGTTCCTTTAGTGATTCTTTGGAACAGAATTCTTAATTTCCGTGAGCGCATTAAACCCAATGTTGACCAACATTTTAGCTTCCATATTATAATTTCAACAACTAGCAGTAAGCAGGTTCCCAATCTTTTTAATGATATTAAATTTACTGCCAAGTAACAGGACTTTACTTAAATTCTGTGGTTAATTCAATTAGTGTTCTAAATATTGTAGTTACTTTACCGCTAAATTTCATTTATTAATACTATTGTTATTTATACAAGGCACACATTTCTGAAGTGTATAATCCATGGTAAAATGTTAACTCAACCTTTTCTTTAGTATGAGCGGTTTAAAATCTTTTTAGCAAGAGCTCCTATGCATCTGAAGAACACTGAAATGTAAGGATGATTAATTTTATATCTAATGTGAGGTAAAATGCATACAATTATTGATACTGAAATAAAAATCCCATTAGGTAACCAGTATTTATGAAGACTTGGTCTCCCAGTGAGTGCACAATACTGTAAAGGTGCATTTCAAATGATAAAATAGATTATTTACCCTGTTTTAAATTAAATATGTGAGGGGAAAGTAATTGAAAAACATTATGAGTAAAAATTACTGTAAATTACGTACGAGATCGGAAATTTTCTTCGCCTCAGGTGATCTTTAGCCTTTGGGATCCTAAAAAATGTTGGTCGCTTATTTCCGGAAAAATTGACGTAACACTCAATGTGAAATGGTAAGTTCAGTGGAAATCACCTGAAGATGTCGACAAGGCACAGTCAGAGTGTATACGTATTCTATTCATAGATTATTTCATTTCTTCAGCCGAAAAATTTCATATCCATGCTAATCGACCGAAGTAACATTAACACTACTACTATCAATGAGCTCAGAATAATTAAAACGGGCAAGTTTTAAGAGCTACTACAAGAGGTGCCAGTAGATGATTACCCTCCTTGGTGATTAATTAGGCTAGGCGAGGGGCTAAGCTATCTGTGAAGGAAATTCAGCCAGCGATAAAAGGTTGAAACGAGCTGTTCCTGTAGGCCGCAAAAGACCGCAACCTAATGAACTCGTTGCTGTCAAATTTTAGAGCTTATGAAAATACTTTCACTATAAAACTTTAAATATATTACAACTTGATACTAATTTACCAGAATATTTCATTATTCGGCCATCGTGCGCGTAGAGCAGTAACATTTTTTACTGAAATCAATCGAATTATGGAGAAATGTGGAAAAATCTCTAATGACACAGTAAAGAAAAAGAAAAGAAAAACAGTTTATTTCCAATAGAGATGGTACAAAATTACCATCATTGGTTTTTGAAATATCTTAAAGTTAATACACTTAAATGATACACACACACGAGTATTGTAATACCCATGTCACTAGTCGAAAATTGATTGAGGGCAATGTACTCCTAATCTTGCTTAAACTACATTTGATGATACATGTAATGATAATTATAAGAGATAACACAACTTCATGACTTTTGACAGTTTACATATACATGACATAAAACTTCGCAATTCTTGACGTCAGGAAATACTATATGAATCGCTTGTTTCGGCCGATGTTCAAAAATGTTATTTCAAGGAAAGCGTGAAAAAAATAGATATATATATATATATATATATAAGCATGAGGAACACGAAGATTACTAGTTTTGAATTTCTAATTAAATCGTTGTAACATAACGATCATTAGATGATGAGCATTTTTTTAAATATAAATGGATGATCACACAAAAAATGTGTGTTTTTTTACGTGAATGCTTTACAATAATAAAAAGATGACGAGTTAGGTAATGTTACAAGTTGAGAGTGAACAGCTAGAGACCCCCATCTCTAGTTAAAATTGCCAGTTGTCGGTTTAGTGCACACATGTGCAAATATACATGTAAATATATACACATATACGTGCACACACGTACACCTAACACGTAAACATATACAAATACATTTCTATGCATCGAGGAAATCACAATACATACGCGTTCTTTGAAATGCTGTGCGATTTTCTGAAATATAGGATAATGAGCAAAGGAAATTCGTGACAACTTTTTCAGTATGTGTTGCTGCCTACAATTTCTAACGAAATATTGTAACGATGTTTAATTAAATATTGTATCGAAAAGACTATTGGTTCATAAGCGTCCGATTTATCATATGTGGTTGATCGCGTAACATATATATATATGTCCTTTCATTTATGCTTTATAATAATGATGTAAAATGAAGTATTACGTAGTGACACATTCACCCATCTACGCACGCATTGCGTGCACACGCACACACATACACAAGTAGGCATGTGCGCAAATATCAGCGTAAACTAGTCGGTATAAACTAGCATTCCAATCGAGAAACACCGAGAAAATACCGTTTATTACGGCCTGAATTTTATGAAATTTCCGTACTAGAAATAGTGGCACAAAACAGTCTATCTGAGTCAGAAACATGAAAACGATTGTCCTACAACGGTTCCCAAGTGCAGAAATATTTCGAGAATATGTGAGGCCTAGGTACGGTTGTTATAATATACTCTAGAGCGTAAGAGATGATATGATAATTTCACTACACAAGCCTAACAAGAGCATTTTTGGATGTGAATAAGAAAGAAAACATGAGTGTCCTTATGGGTTTCATATTAGAAAAAAAATCACATTATCTCTGAAATAAGGCGCAAAATGTCTGCAATTGATAAACATTCATAGGTACCGCATTTTACATGTAACGCAGTACGTAGACTTGACTTTGCAAAATTAATGGTCTGTAAGTTACAGAGAATTACTGAATTGTTCACCAATTTCGATCTCATATTAAAACGAAGTGCCTGATAATAACTTCATTCAAACAGATGAAATATATTTTTATCGAGAGCGTACCTTCTTTATCATAGGATAGGCAATTCGGTTTTAGATGGCAAAATTAACAACTCAACCTTTGGAATCACCATAGGTAAATCCAATCTCTATCAATAAATTTTGATTCCAAATATCAGCAAGTCAAGGTATTTTGAATCAGCTAAAATTTCGGTCTTCGAATGACGATGGGGAAGCCCTAATACTCTCTATTTTCTTTGATTCTAAAAGAATTTTGTTTCTACTGATCACAATACTCTTAACTTTAAGGATTGCCACTAAGAGAAAGACCTCTTATACAAAAAAAAAACATCGGCATCTACGGATGCTTTATTTCCAATTCAAGCCTGATACATATCCCCTAGTACATTGATTTTTCAAATGCCTTATAACTAACACCAGGACGCCATGACGCGTTCCCCCGGTCAAGACCGGTACCCATTTCAGACACCTGGGTAGAGTGGGGCATTGTGCTTAGAATTATTTCTCCTATACCCAACGGAGAAAATCGCCACCAGCGCCGCGGGATTCGAACCCTCGTTGCCGTCATGGAGGCAGGTTCCAAAGCCACACGGCTATGACGAGCATACCATAAATTTATTCTCGAACAGTTCTAATTCTGAATCTCAAACCGTTAACGATGTGCGGTAAAGGGCAATTATTCTATTTCAGAGCTGCAAAACATAACCCATGAAGTCCCTCAAGCCCTAAAGGATCTATTTTCGGACTTCCTCACCCATTCAGGTGTTGAAGTTAATTCTCAGTTACCTTTAAATGCTACAAAAACTATTAAAGCAAAAACTATAGTCTTTTACCAATTGAGTTAAATAATAACTTTATTCTTGAAAAAAATAGAACCCTTCAAAAATAGAATAATAAAATAAAACTCTTCTGACGGACTTACGACAATATCTCAGTAATTAATTGTTTTAAAAATAAAACCGTTCGAAGATTATATATACGTTTTCATAAAAAATTTAGAACTAATGAACTTGAAGCTGTCAACAAACACCATTTATATTTAGTTACTGAAGGCACATATTTTTCTGCCTGTAGTTAAAGAGGTGTGTTCTTGAGAGGTCTAGGTAGCAGTTCAAATGAAAATGAAATGTTTCTGAAAGATTTATTCAACACGAGCAAATAAATTGTTACAAATAATACCTAATAATGTGCTTATTATCTAACAGAGAACAATATTAGTAATGTGAATCAAATAAGCTATGAGGCGTCTACGGTAACCTATCAAGAGATGGACCAACTTTGCTTTTAAGTATTTCAAAGGACTGAACGAACTTGTACTTCAAACTGAGAACGAATTTGCGCAAAAAGTAAAAATAAACTAATATCAAGCTGATAAAAAGTATAGTTTGACATTCTGATCAGCCCTCTCTTTGTTAGATACTTTGTTTTTAATTGTGATTACACAGAGCTTTTTCCTTCTTATATTTCATTTTTCATGGTAAAGGAAAGTGTTCAGAAATGATACATCGTTTGATTTATTTAAAAGCATTTAGTGGTATCTGATATGCGTGTTAATTTATTATAGAAATTTTAGAAGAAGGAGTTACAATCCCTTACTCCGTGTTTGTTGTATCTTATTTACTACAGAAGACAATGTGTGAATCGATTTCGGTTACGCGAGGGAATCTCGTAAGATTTTGTGTTACAGTGAATTACACGGATCACATTCAGGATTGAAAACATGATCAAACGTGCCAGTGTACTGAGCAGTGTACCAGTGTAGCGGGCAGAGTATAAGTGTAGCAGACAGTGTGCCGGTGCAGCTGACAGTGTACCAGTGTAACGGTCAGGGTACCAGTGTAGCGGCAGTGTGTAGCGAGGAGTGTACCAGGACATGGGAGTGTAAGAAGAGCTCCTTACAACACCGGGACTCCTCTTTAACCATGCACCAGATGTGATGTCTGAGGATCGGACTCGATCGCGCACTTAAAAAAGAAAGAAAGAAGAAGAAAGTTTATTTCCAAAAAAAGTTGTCACATGAGAAACATGACAACATATTGGCTTTTAAAAATTTCTTAATATAAGACGTCCTTAGACAAACGTATCAGACGAGGTGTTCTATAAGAGACAAACCATACGAGGGGTACTCACAGACAAATCACTAAATATATTCCACTCCGCCAATTTTTCGCTTGTAAACCAAAGTTTTTTTTTTTCATAGCCACATGTTGTTCATACTTACTAGTGGCCTAGAAAATTGATTCCCCTCGCTAGTAACTACCGTAAAAGCGTGCAAGTGACATGCTAGGGTGGAAGCGACGCCGTAACTATGGTGACGGCGGCTGTTGTCAAACAAAGTTCGTCTCGCACAATAATTAGTTCAATAGCATGGGCTGGTGATGAACTCACTGCAGGTATGTCTCGTTGCGCAGGTTGGTGACGGTGTGCTCGATTTAATTTGTAAACGATGAATGTGACCGCAGTTTCTGTGATGTATTCAAAGAAATGCTTGAAACGTTAGAGTCGAGGTCTTGAAAAACTACACTTCGTCAGCTGAAACATTTCAAGCGAACGTAGCGAAATATTAAGCTTCCCCCGTCCTGGTTGCTAAAATCAGATTTTGCCTTTTTATTATGCTAATTTGGATACTTGACAATAACTATAGGTTCAAGTTAATCATGGAAATTTTTAATCCTGGTGTGTAATCAACGCATTTCCTGATGTCACATCAACATACTGATTACTCAATGATTTGTTTTTTGATTGACGTGTGATAACCTACTGATCATCCACTTAATTGACCGACTACGTGATAATTAACTACCGGATGAATTGATTCTTTAATGTCTTTTCTGATATAACAAGCGTAAGACAACCGAAGAAAGAGTTGCCAAGAGATCATAATCGTCATGACATGAAGCAGGAGGCTCGTTTTTAAGTCATTCAAACATTAAAAATATTGAAAATTAATTTTTTCACAGCTTGCAGTTTGTGTTTTCTATCAGTGCGTATAAACATTATGTACAGGATTAACGTATAGAATTATGAGAAATAACATTAGTATAGCCTAAAAATTTGTTCCCGTTTACAACTAGTTTGTCGTTTTTAAAAATGACGAATAGTTCTCACAAGTGAAGAAGCTTTTCAATTCCTTCGTGCGGGATTTTTTAGTATCATTCGAGCTTCTTCTTGAACCTGGTGAATTATTTCTACCCACTAACGTAACCAGAAATCACATAAAGAAGCTCCCACAGGAACTCTAGAGAGACCAAACACCTAGAAACACTAAAGGAACACATCAAAGAAATTTTTACTAGTTATTTTTTTAGAATTCTTTGAATGGGTTTTTATTAAGACTTTGCAAGAGATTAAACCCTACAATTGCATACATCACTGCACCTGCACAAACAAACTCATTTCGAGACATTCACTCTTTCTACCTTAAACTGTAAGATTCATGATAGTTTTCTAAATAGTTAGCACGCGATACCACATTTTGTGGCACTAGCAAACGGTAATTCAAATTTATCCAAAATTAAATGAGATATTCCTGTAGTTACTGAGCGTCAATTTATTTTTAAAGCTTCAGACTGGTCTCTAGCTCCGACGTACAGCTCTGTGAGATCCGAGAGAAGCCACTCAGGATTTTCAAGATTTGAGACATCCCTCCAGCAGCGAATTAGGGCGGCATGCCTTCTGCAGCAAACTTGTAAGTGAATTGCACTGCAAATACTTCCCTGCTTTGTTTTGCATCAATTTAAAAATTATATTTGTTGTGTTGAACATAAAATAAGTCACATGTTGATAATTTTTATAGGAAAGGGTTGTGTCAGAAATTTGTATAGGCAATGGTTATGTTGGTAATTTACAGCCTTAATTAGCTTGGTATAAATGAAAATGCTGTCTTTTTCGGTTCATTGCTGCCATATTTTTTAACACCTATTGCTTCTTCGATAACGATCATCTAATATGCACCTAAAATCAATCCTGCTGATTTTAGGTGCGGGGTGTAGGGACATAGAGTGCGCATATATATTCCTCGTTCCATTAATTCTATAGGAAAAAATACCTTCCTCTTTCCTCTCTTCACAATACCTCTGTTGTGGATAGAGAAGCTACCCCAGTTTTATTCTATTTTTCGTCCCATATCGTCTTATTTCACAGGTAGTATGATTATTGCCCACGATTTTTCTTTGGAAGATTTTTTTCGCCCATTCAACGATTTATCAGACTTTTCGGGAAGAGTTAGCACAAACGAATGGAATATTTTCTAAGGATACTACACTGATAATGAATGAAATGTTATTTGAGAACTTCTGAAAACTATTCACAGTTTTTGAATTTAAGCACTTAAGATGAATATGCATTTAATGGCGAACATATTAACCTATCTGCAGCGAACTCTCGTCTAACTTCCCTCACAGTCTCCCTCTTTCGACAGGGCTAACAGGAAAATATTTTTCATCAATATAAATGTTGTTCAATTTTAACATATGCAAGCGGAAGATATATTCAAATAAGCATTTATTTATGGAAACAGTGCCAAGAATGCATTCATATTGAATTTTTCAAGAAATGTTTTTATAAATAAAAAGAACTGAAAATGTTTCCCGTCACTGAGTAAACACGTGCATTCTGTGCCACAGAGACAGCGGAGGTGGGAGGTTGCCTCTCATCCCCGGCTTCCCGCAGCCAAGCTCTGACTCGGTAAGTGAGCCTTTATTACTCAATTTCTCTTTAGTACCGTGAATAGTTAAGATAGGCTTAATTCACTTTGAATGCCATGAATTCTTTATTTCTCTTTATTACCAAAAATAGTTGAAATAATTCAGTTTGAATGCTATAGATTCTAATTAATCACAGCTTGAAAATGTCACATTAGCGTTATCTTCAAGGGAGGGTGTGTGTTCAAAGTACACAAATATATCGTTGACATTATCATACAGCTGAATAATGATCCAAGTCAAATTCATCTGTTAAGAAAACATTATCCACGGTTTCATAATTGAGGGTATGCATTTGGTATATATTTTAAAAAAACATTGGCTATTGATAAGGTTTTTTATTTAAATTATCTTGTCTGGCTGTCAATATTTCTCTCTTTGTTTAAAAAAAGAAAAATCGCAGCAATTTTAGAAAAAACTTCTCGAGCAATTAATTACAGGTTTCTTATCCGTTGTTCCGGTACTGACACCGTTTCTTAGCGCGCTGTGTTCATGTATTTTTTTTTGCTCCCGTAGCCTGCGTTTCACTTGACTTTTGAGAACGCTTCAAACCAATTCATTTGGATTCAGTAAGGATGCTTTATTCCAATCAATCAAGCCTGTTACATATCATCTTGTACATTGGTTTTTCAAATGCCTCATAACTAACACCGAGACGCAATGACGGTTATCCCCCGGTCAAGGCGGTACCCATTTCCGACACCTGGGTAGAGTGGGGAATTGTGGCCCTTTTCCCAAAGGGGAAAAATCACCGCGCAGCACCGGGATTCGAACCAACACCTTCACGGAAGGGCGTGTTCTTAACCACTCGGCTACTGCGACCACACCAGTAAACACACCAGCAAATGAGAGTATGGAACTAATCCAAGAATCAGAAAGACAGAGAAAAAAAGAGAGAAAAACAGTTTTTTTCAAATAAAGATCGAATGAAAACATTTTTTTTAAATATATTAACGAAAAATTTCTTAGTTGATATACACACATGGGTATCGTATAACCAGGTTAATATATGAAACAGATGATTGAGAGAATAGTTTCTAAGAGGCAGGACGTAGGCTTGTTGAAGGATCGAGATGTTCCGATTTGCTATGAGCTGGTGCACTACCACTAATAAAAATAAAATTTTCAATACATCGCTTGAACTAAATTTTCAAACCGTTCACTACATAGAGTGTTGGGATATGAAAGCAACTGGACGTGTGGTGCAACACACCACACCACACACACACAAACACACACAAACGTACAAATACATACATACACAAACACACATACACACGACATCAATGCAGTGCTGAGTCGCTCCCTTGCTTGAGGGTAGCCATGCACATTGACGCTCTTGTCCCGATATTATACAGGGAGGCACAGAAGAAACTGACCTTTTAATTTGCCAATAAAAGGAAAACTATGAATGTTAAAAAGTTGAAGCATGTTTTATTTGGAAGAATTACATTTTCATGGTTCATTTTGCTATCCTATTTGCTCAGCTAGAACTTAAAAAAAACCTTTATGATGAGATAGCTCAACTCACTCCTGATACACAAAAGAGCGTCATGGAAACGACAAAGAAAAAATCCCCAATTTGTTAAAACAGCCGTGGCAGTCATTTAAACGACATCATATTCAGAATATAGTGTTAATAAACCATAAAAATGTTATTCTTTCAAATAAAACAAGTTTCAACTTCCTAGCGTTCATTGTTTTCCTTTCATTAGCAAATTAAAAGGGTCAGTTTCTTCTGCCCCATCCTGTACCTTCCTTTTCTACGCTTGCAATAAAGATTGAATTTGGTTTCGTCTGTAAAGATGAGTGTCCTACCAGTGGAGCTTACATCAAAATGTTTGCCATGCATTTTGCTTGCTCTTTATACCTTACTAATGCAATGCCCGTAAATAAACGGTTGCAACTGTTATAACTCGTGAAACTCGATGCTGTTCGGCAGTAATCTGAAGAATTTCATCCCTTCTTTCTTGAATAAAATTCCCTCGTGCCATTAGATGTTATTCAGCGTCATGTCGAAGAATTTCCTCTCTTGTTCCATGCGTTAAGCTCTCTTTAGCTACTCGGTGTTGCTCTGAATCATTCCGTTGAATTGCCAAACGCCGTTCAAGGGTCAAGTTAGCTCCAGCTTCTCGTTGGCGAGCAGCATTGCTTCATTTTGCTATTTTATCATGTTATTCCGAAAATTTTCGGCGTCTTTCTTGCTGTCGAAGTCTCGCTGCTTCTCTTTTACGTTTGGACGTGGTTTTATCCACGTTGGCCTTTTTTGCCCTAATTTTATTCTGAAATATCCTCTGTTATCTCTTTGAAGATTTTCAAGAAAATCACAATTCCGAAAACATGCAATAACTCAATTTCCAAAATCTTTCGCCTTATACTGAGTGGTAGTCAGGTCACTATTCAAACTTAAAACATTTCTGTCAGTATTATCAATCGAAAATATCAAAACATCATGATAAATTTCAATAGAAAAATGTTCAAAGTCCATTTTCTTCTAAAAATAAACCGATTGTGTAATCTGGATACCATAATGCAAGTGAAAGTGAATTGAATCGCCACAGAAAAATAATGCAATAGAATGGTTTCTTCTATTTTTTAGGCTTTATCCTTGTTGCTATCAAAGTTATCGATTAGGAAAGTGACACGGACTGACAGATGGAAGGACGCGGCTGTTATTATAGAACTAGTGTGCACTGCCCATCAAAAATGACGGAATTCCTTACCTTTCTTGAACTAATTTTCCAGATGTGGATGACAAACAAAAATATCCATCGTAACAGTACCTGTGATAAAAATTTTCTTGTACTTTTGCACTGGTGAAACTCGTTTCACAGATACTGTCATTATAACTATCCTTATGAGCGTAACGGAGAAATGGAAGAAGCAGACTCTAAACAAATAAACCAAGGGTATTATTGGGTACTAGCGGGGTGCGTGCAAATTCCACGGACAATTTCATCGTTAAGCAAGGTGGACCCGTGAAAAAATTCCGTCAACATTACCTAACTTATGCCAGCCTAACCTATCCTAACCTTTCCTATCCTAACCTATGCTAACCTTTCCTATCCTAACCTATGCTAACCTTTCCTATCCTAACCTATGCTAACCTTTCCTATCCTAACCTATCATACCCTAACTAAACCTATCGTAACCGAACCTATCCTGATAAAATGTTAAACATATCAATGCATGCAAAGGCCATCTTTTAATGTCACACTGAGGAATTCGGTGTCTATGACACCGCAAACTCAGACGTAATCGTAGCGGATTCCAAATAAATAAATGTACATCCTATGTTTCTTAAGAAGCGGACACCAAACAAATACTACATAAATAAATACATAAACATACAAATAAAAATATAAATAAACACACAACGGGAATTTTTAGGTTAGATAGATATAGTATTGATTGATAGATATTAATTTGATAGAACCCATCGATGAGCAGAGAAACAGTTTCGGGAAGAGGCAACTGTTGCAGTGGAGCAAGGGCGTGGCGGTGCTCAGGGATGACAGAGGGTCCTCTCTGGACCCCCCACTCTTCAAGGGCGACCTGGCGGCCCTTCAGAGGTACTGTCACTTTTTAGTTCAATGCATGTATATATATTATATATTTTTTGCCTATTGTGCCTTCTGGTGAGCATAGGTTTGAAACGTTTTTTAAACAGATTTTGAAGTTCTTCTTACCTATTACCTACGGAGCCAATGAATGTGTTAAAGGAATGTAACAATATGTTACAGTGCCTGTTGATGTGTTATGTCAAGACCTACTGTAGACTGGAAGAGACCACAAAAAGCTGTGACCTGTCTCGAATGATAAATTAAGAATTGAAGATATGTGGACTAAAACGGAAACAAAGCACGTTTTTCAGCAAGATTTGAATGAAATTCCTTTCAAGGTAATTCTAATGGGTACATGCAAAATAGTTATGTATCCTAAGTTTAATTCTTGCTACAATTGGCACTTGGCAAGCCTATGGATGACTTTTTTTTGCCTTACGATGGCGATAGAGGACTTAAGTAGAATGGCAAGTAGCGGAAGTTAGAAATTAAAGGACTTATAACGGATTGAGTGAGCGGAAGCAAAGCATGAAGGGAAATTCCCATTGACTTAGTATGGTAGAAAGAATGCAATCAAGATAGGAAAATTGTTTGATGGCAGCTTTAGAAGCCAAGTCCTTTTTGCAGTCATGTGTAAAGCCTGATGTGTAAATAGCTGCACATGTTGGTAGAATGAATTTCTACGTTATTTTAATGCGGGATGACAGTAGTAGAAGAAACTTTGAAACACCTGGTTTTGGAACGTAGTTTGAGTATAGAAAAGAGATAATTATAAACATTGCTTTTGATCTGAATGAAGAAAATTGATGTAAAAATGTGACTCTGATTTGAGCTATCTTTCAGGCTATGATTGAGGGATATAATCTGACTGTTGGTGCGGAGAAGATTTTTTATTTCTTGTGGAATAGGAGACACTGACTTTAAACTAGCAGTCACCTAAAAGTGATTTTAATGACCCTAAATATGCAGTGTGCCCCAGAATTTCTTGAACAAAAGTGACCCAAAGGTTCTTTATTATTAAATTAACATTTTTACTCTATTTAGGCACATTCGAAAGTGTTAAATGTCGAGTTAAGTTTACGAAGTACGATTTACTTCACCGCAGGGTTGCCAACTGGCATATTTCACTGCCAAATTTGGTCATTTTTGGCAGTGAAAAGTCATTTTGGCAATGAAAAATTACAATTTGGCATTAGGCATTGAAAACTATGGAATTTGGCAGTGAAAACAATTTTTGGCATTAAACTAGCAATGAAAGAAGTCACTTTGCCATTTTTACCTATTGAGTAAACGGATTGGCGCCTTTTTGAACGTTGTGGACATGGAGAGCTGCAACATAATACGTATTATCGAAGATCGAACG
>JACJUY010001648.1:45345-90017 GCA_014220935.1 Platorchestia sp. MABIK | reverse complement strand
TTCACAGAAATATTTTAGGGGTATCTCAATTATATTTAGCAACGTTCGTGACTTTTTGGCAGTAAAGCGCAAGATTTGGCAGTGAAGCTTGAGAAATTTGGCAATATGTCACTCACAGGATCTGGCAACCCTGCTTCACCGGCGGACTATTGCACTTTACCACAAAGATAAAGATGGCCACGAGAAGTGTCGTCAGGTGAATTAAAAATCAATAAAAAATTCATTCAAAATAGTACAATTTTATATTTTACCAGAAATTTTGTGTCTTAACAGTATCTTAGCCATGTTGTTTATCTCTTATTTATTGTCTATCTTTGCATTGTGTTTAAGGAAAAGTTATTGATTTATCTGCATTGATTATTGCAATATTTTAGTAACCTTAGTTTTGATGGAGATTTTTTATTACTTCAATGAACAGTTATAATAAATTTGTCTGCATTAATTCATTTAAAATGCACATTTTTATTCTGCTAGTGTTGGAAGACCAATGTATTAAATTTTGCTTGCATGGGTTTGAAATATTATAAAAATGGGTACATTGAAATACCCATGTATTGAAATGTATTATTTTAACAGGTGTATACAGGCAACAGCTGTACACTTTTTTAACTGCTCTGATTCATATGGCCTTTATTTTCTCCCAATTTAATTTTCAATTTAAATTTTTATTTTATTTTTTTACAACTTTACCATTTCAATACCATTGAATTTTACACCTGTTGAATTTACCAAATGTAAGTTTGTAACCAACGAATAGCTAAAGATATTCTATTTTATGTTTTTTACAAATGGTTTTGAAAAAAAGCTGAAATGTTTTCTAAATTCAGGTACTTCTCTATTGGCTCATGTTGCTGTGCCTGTAGATCCCAGTGATAATTCCTCTGGTGACCATCTCTTTTGGATAATCCTGAAGCTTTTTATTTTGTGACTCTGCAGCTTCTTTTTCTCACAAGTCTGAAGATTCACTTTTTCATGACTGAAGCCTGTCTTCCTCATAAGTCTGAAGCTTGTGTTTCCAGTGACCCTACAGCTTCTCCTTTAAATGACTGTACTGATGCTTCTAAGAAGGATGCTTCAAGGATCAAATATCTTTTGAAGATGATACTGATGATGTTTTCAGTAAACAAAAATGAGACAGTTCTTTACATTGAAGACAAAATTAAAGCTGTAGTAATCAATTGGTCATTAGAGCTTCTTAGCATTTCTCGCTTATCTGTTAATCTGTTATCAAGCTTTAGCATAATTTTAACTCATTTTTGCGTACTAGGAATGTTCTAAATTGTAGACAGTTTGAAAATAACCTAAGATATTTTTTCATGTGTACACTTGTATGAAAATTAAATATTAAAATAAAATGCCTTTGTGCAAATATTTATTTTGAAGATTTTCCAATGAAAATTATTCATTTTTGGGAAATAGATTGAGAACTTCTTGTCTGATCTTACCTTGGCATGCGCATGCATGCGCTTGTCTGCTGGTGCTGTGGCACGTGTAGACTGAAAATATACTATTTAGTTATCACAAGCAACACTGAAGTAGATAGTTTATAACGTCAAGTACAATGGTCAAATTTGAGTAAAGCTACCTGTGGGCCTGAATAAGTTCAGGGACTTCTAGGACATTCTACCATCAATGTTATTCTAAGGCTTACAATAATGTTTAACCTAATTCACTCAACCTAGGTACGCATTTGTGAATCATCAGATTGTCATCAGAATCATCAATGCATAGTGAATCATCAGGGTTGGGAGCACTGAGTACATCAAGGTGCTTACAATGCTGGGGTATGTTCTATTACCTCAGCTGTAGGCTTTAAAAAGAACCAATGGGAAAAAGAAAAGAAATGAAAAACAATTTATTTTCAATAAAGTTGAATTCATAGGAATTCAAATGTAAAAATGCAAAGTTGAAGAATTCGAATAGAAAAATGACCCTTTGCATAACCGGTAAAACATTAAGTCAATAATTGAAACTTTGAACATTGGTGTGGTGACTGGAATGCCATTGAACTACATGCATCTTCTGTGCAGTGGAGTCTTGCAGTTAATGATCATTCAGAGAGCAGTAAAAGGCATGGGATCAAGAGTCACTTTCAACCTGAAAAAATTTCAGACATTAAAACTCAAATTCTGTGTGAATTCCCTTAAAAATGAGTAGGTATGTGAAGTAACTAGTTTTGGAGAACTTCTGAAATTCCATAAATGTGTATATATTTGAAATCCCAAGTTTTCCATTAGAGGCTGCCCTCAGGTTTTTATACAAAAAATCACATGGAAAAATAGTAAATATTCCTTCTTATTCCATTTCAAACAAATTAATATTGATTATTAAGTGCTTTGAATGCACTCAATGTGTTCTAGAAAATGCTGAAACTCCAGTTTTTATTGGAAAATTTACTTGGAAAATATTATTGGGCATAATATTCTACAAAATTGTAAGAACTGATGCTTTTTCTGAAATCTGCGCTTGAATATTAATTCATGGACAAAACTTCATCCAGCTTCTAGAGGTATACTTTCATATGTTGGTATTCTATTTAGACTTTCAAACAAAGAAACAACACTCGTGTATCTTGTATCTATGTTGGTTCTTCAGGTCCGATTCCACTGGTCCAATTCCACTGAGAGCAGAGCATAACTTATGTTAAGGTAATTTTGGAAAATTGTGTGAAACTTCAAAACAACAATGGAAACAGCTCCTTTTCATACAGGGTGCATAGCGTTATTTATTTAGTTGATGATTATTTGCTTTTTGCATCACTTGTTGAGATTTTTGCATTTCATACATGAAAACTAAACATGTTGACCGGTGGTGTATTACAGAGGAATGAAGGTGAAGTTGAGTTAGCACGTTTCAATTTAGACAAGGTAGTGTGCAAAACATGATGATGCTTGTGCTGATAGTATTGTGCTAAGAAGTTCAGGGAAAAGTTTGATTTGGAAATGGTGCAATCTAAAGACAATGGTCTCAAGACATTTAGATCTAAAGATAATGGAGGCATTTTTAAACTAGTGAACTTGGCATTTTAATGAACAGATAATTCATCCTTAACTATCTTCAAGAATGTTTTACTTTTTTTACTGCCTTGTGGTCATTCTCCTTGAAAGTTGACAAGGTTTCATCTCAGTGCAGTAGAGCAGATTATGGAATCCTAGATTTTGTAACTCTTCCCTCATGGCACACAAAATACCTTATCCACTGCTCTAGTGTTTTCAAAATTACCTTCCAATAATGTTAATTTCTTATTTGGAGTATCACATTTTATGCTGCTCATCATGAATACTTTTGAAGGACGCAAACAGTTTGAACTTAACACGTTCACTACGTTTCTGTGGTTGCTAAGTCGGTTTGGTTAGGTTGGAATGAGCAGAATTAAAAAGCAATCTTTGCTGCTTGGTTACATTCTTACCCTTTCTAACAAGCGGAAAAATATAATTGCCCGAAAACGTTTTAACTTGTATCCCATAGTCTAATTTAAGTAAAGTTGGTGAAATCAGTGAAATGGTAGCCATTGTTATTTGTACGCAAATGAGCAATTTACCAAGTGGTACCCATATGTACCAATACATAGTGAACGTATTAAACAAAAATTCTTCCCTGCTTGCAACACTTTATTCTGAGTGTGTTACTTACAAGCCATGCTGTATGTCACGGTAGAGGAAACAAGGTAGAATCACTTCTATGGGGGCAAACACACCTCCTCTTGTCCGGCTAGCCAATAGAACGGCTTCATTTCAAACAAACGTTATGACGTCACCATGCATTGCGACATGTCGTTAGGCCAATAGTGGTGCCAGATTTGAAGCTAGCAGTGTTGCCAGATGTATTTAAAGCGTTGCTATTGGTTCGTTGCCATGACGTCACCATTGCCACACGGTAGACGAAAAAAGACTGGTTTGACCCTACTTTATATCTTCTACCGGGCTGTGTGTGCAGCACAACTCTAGAGCTGCAGCTGGGCGACCGTGTGCGGCGCCGCACTGCGCCGCCAGCCTTCACGCCGGAGTGGGTGCGCAAAGAGAAGCAGGTGACTCTAGCTAGTGCTTGATGATAATTATAAAAAAAAATAATTTAGTCATAGAGTAATTCGTATCTTCTGTAATTCGCAAATAATAAATAATTTGCAAATGATAAATAAGTAATTCGAGTAATTCGCAAATGGTTGTTCCGTGTTACTTTTTAGTAATCAAGCTCGGCGTTGATTGCTGAAAGAGAAGCAGGTGACACTAGCCAGTGATTAAAAAATTATAATCATACAGTAATTCGTATCTACTGCAAATGGCTGTTCTGTGTTACTTTGTGTGTCAAGCTCGACGTTGATTTGCTTAGAAATCAAGACCGAGTGTTTACTGTTGGTATTGTTGCTCTAATTTTTGCTGACTAAAGAAAGACAAAGTTACTTCTTAACTCCTCCCATGAACTGCCAGTATTCAATGGAAAATAAAATGCCCTTTGAACGAATCTGAGTATTTGATGTAAAAGTTCTTTGGATCATTCATAAGTCATATACGTTTTTTGTTAGCTTGTAGTTTCTCAACACATTTCCTGTGAAGTGACCCACCGGTGGTCACTTAGGTGATTTTAATAGTGCTGCTGACCCACCTGCAGTCACTAACTCATTTTTTATGAACACCTGATGAAAGCTAAATAAAAGCTCAATCCAGTTAATGTTTGCTATTTGCAAAGTTGAGTACCACAATTGAATTTAAATTTGAATTGAATAATGAACTTCAGTTTAACCCGTCGTAGTCAGCTGTTAACGTTAGCGCCGTGCCCGTGACGTACGTAAATTTTCAGACCAGGGTGTGGCATCGCTCGAGCTGCAATGAACGCAGTGGGACGTTCGGCTGAACGCTGCCATACGGCACCTTGGTCACGTCACGTCACCGAAGTGCCGTCACTGTACTCTCTCTATCTCCTATTCTGACTTTTTTATACTATTACTTTTATACTTTTTGTACGATTCGGATTTTTTTGCGTGACGAAACTAGGCAAGCTGTGTATTTTTAACATTAAAATACTGAAGCTGCTTCCCCAGGCCCCAGATCAGCCCCTAATTTTTATCACTGCAATACTGAAGCTGCTACCCCGGTTTTGCGTAACGGAACTGGGAAAGTTCCTAATTTTTACTATTAAAATACTGAAGATGTAATCCCGGGCCCCACATCGGCCTCTAATTTTTACCATTAAAATACTGAAGCAGCTACCCCCCGGTCGCCAGATCCTGCGGTTCACTGGCTACATACAGCACGGAACTAGGCAAACTCAAAATTTTCACCACTGCAAAACTGAAGATGCTATCCCGGTCTCCAGGCCAGCCACTAATTTTTATCATTAAAATACTGAAGATGTTATCCCGGTCGCCAGATCCTGCAGTTCTCAGGCTACATGCAGCACGGTACTAGGTCAGCCCCTAATTTGTTAGATTGGAATACTGAAGCGGCTACCCCTGGTCGCCAGATCCTGCGGTTCACAGGCTACATGCAGCAGTACCTGAGCCTGGAGAAGGAGGTGACACGGGACGGGAGCGTGGCGGTGCCGCCGCAGCGCTGCGTCAGCCTGGCGCTCACTGGCCAGGACGAGTACTGCGTGAGGCGGGTTCTGTTGCGATACTTCATGCTTGACAACACCATCCAGCTCCTCGAGCCCAGGGTGCCCGTGAGTGAGCCCTTCTTTGCGTGCATTTGTCCACTGAATTGATGCAATGAACAGCTTGCGGGGTTTGACACTTGATTTCCGCCTCTGGGTGCTCGTCATAGTCGTGTGGTTAAAGGACCCGCCCTTCCGTGAGGGCGTCGAGGGTTCGAATCCCGGCGTCGTGTGGCGACTTTCTCCTTTGGGTATAGGGGAAAAATTCAAAGCACAATACCACACGTGTCACTTTCAAAATAAAAAAAAATTACTCTCAAACGAAAGAATGTTTTAATCTTTCGTTTGAGAGTGATTTGAAGTCGATGGGTGCATTATTTCAAAAATTACAAGTGGGTGAACTTATGTGTTGCATTAGGGGCGGGGCTTATCTGGAGAAGATCCAACTCTCTATAATGATTATCTTGTCAACGAACACATTTTGCTAGTTCACTAATTCTAGTTAACTAAGTTTGTTTCAAATGATAGTTTCTTGAAACGTTTTTCCGAGCGATGAGATTTTGACACGGGTTTCATAGCACTTTCACTACGTTATTTAACATTGAAAAAAAGAAAAACGCTCAGAGAAACGGCAAAGAGCCCAATAACTATTAGCATAGGCATTTTATAAAGCGATTGAGCCAATAACAAAAACTTCTATTTTAGAAATGGTTGATGAATCCCCAAAAACACGAACATGGTTAGTTATTTTAGCCTTCATGTTTTGTACGTGGACTTGTCACGCAATGAAGCGTGTCGTGCTGGTGTGTGTGCTTGTTACACACGCAATGGGGGCCGAGAAATTGATCTGGCAGTAGAGTTGCAAGTTTAACAATATAAATTAAATCTCTTGTCTGTCAATCCGTCACGTAACGATTACAACTAAGCGGTTTCTATGGTACGAGTCGTTTAGGTAATATGGAAACACGTCCTTCAAAGTTTCCGCATTCCTAAGAAGTTGTTTATCACGAGAAGGTATGAATCCTCGTTTAACACGGCCACTGCGATTCCGCTGCCGTAAACTCTTGGTTCGGTTAGGTTATAAGTAGCAGAATAGGGAAATTGACTTCAATGCTCGAATATATTTTTATCCTTCCTTAACAATTTGACAGATAAAACTGCAGGATACGTTTCATCTGGTGCGATAACAGTAATCTGTTAAAGAGGTCGCGAAACAGATGTAATGTCATTCCTTCACACCGATACGTAAATGAGAAATTTACTTAGTGGTAAATTGGCGGTGAACGTGTTGAGCAACAAACATCGGCATCTAAGGATGCTTTATTCCAACCAATCAAGACAGATGTACATCACCTTATACATTGGTTTTCCAAATGTCTCATAACTAACGCCAAGAAACCGTGACGGTTTCCCCCGGTCAAGTCGGTTAACACGTTCACTGCGCTTCCGCGGCTGTTACGGTTGGTTTGGTTAGGTTGTAAGTAGCAGAATAGGGATATCGGTTTTCCAGCTTGAAGAAATTTTAATTCTTCCTCATGAATATGAAAAATACATTAGCACGATAACATTTCACCTCGTGTGACAATTATTTTTATAAATGTCATGAAACTGATAAAATGTCATTCATTTATACCGGCACGTAAATGGGCAATTTACCTGTTGGTACACATGTGGCCCAATACGCAGTGAACGTGCTAAAGGAAGTTCATTTTCCATATTTGGTTTGGCCAGAACTCGGGACTGCAGCAGGGCGTGCTGCTATCGCGGCAGCCGGTGCCGCACGCGTCGCACCCTCACCGCTGCTACCACTTCACGGACCTCACGCTGGGCAGCGTGCTGCACCTCTATGGCCGCTCTGTCACCCTGGCTGACTGTGACCTCTACACCAGGGTCGGTGGCCATCTTTTTCTTGACTTACCTTCTGCATAGATTCCGCGTGAATAACCTTGTGCATAGATTCCGCGTAAATAACCTTTTGCATAGATTCCGCGCGAACATCCTTGTGAAACCTTGTGCATAGATTCCATGTGAATAACCTCGTAAAACTTTGTGCATAGATTCCACGTGATTAAACTTGGAAAACCTTGCGTTTAAATTAATAACCTAGTGCATAGATTTCACGTTTCCTGAAGTCCATACTGAATGGTGCCTTCCTTCTTCCCTCTTTGAAACGCTATTATTACTCGGCCCGTATTCCGCAAGGGTGACCTTTGTTTAGTTGTGTTTTTTGGTTTACTTGGTCAATCATTTTGTTCGGTTTATTTTTATCCACGTGTGCGCTGTAATTTTCAATCCCGAAAACGTAGTCCCATTTTTTGTACTCGATAATTTTAACTTAGAAAGTGGGCAGGTCACAAAATCTTGCAACGTAGCATACAACCAGTACGTGCGAAGTAAATGGGCACGTACATGGGCACAAAGATAAATGGGCACAAAGTTTCCTAACAAGTACGAGCATTAAGATCTCCTAGGATGAATATTTTCAGATTGAATGTGTATTTCAAACATAAAGAAACGGTGAAACCCTGAAATGATTTTCAGCATAAAAACAAATGTTTCTTCAAAGTTATATATATGATTGTGAAATAAATCTAGTGTGGTATTTATTTTTCAATTGCAGAAAAAACATAGGCTGAGGGTTGAAGTGCAATAATGAAAATATGAGTTTTATTCATAATCCTTTATATATGAATAGGACATTTTTTAAGTTATCAGTCCAAGGAAAGACTGACGAATAATTAACTTGAGAGCTCTGAAACCTCGTCGGCAGTTACCAATAAAGCTTTATTAACGCTTAAATCGCAACGTGAGCCACCGGTGGCCACGGATGGGATTTTCATAATGTTGCTGACTAACCAGTAGTTATAAACTCAATTTTCATACATACTAAATTGGAGCTAAACAAAGGCACGATCCAGTTTATGTTTACTATTTTCAAAATTGCTTACTACAACTTACTTGAAATTTGAGTTGAATATTGAACTTCAGTTTAACCAACTGCGGTCAAAGTGTTGAGGTTTCCCTAGCCAACATCTCCAACTTTGCAACTGCAGGACGTGCTGGAGAGCGAAGGAGTAGACGTTGGTGACCTCATAGCAGTCCCAGCTGACCCATACCTCACCCAGAGGGCTGCGGACCTCCAGTCGCCCCTCAGGGAGTCGCGGCTCATGGAGGAGCTCGGCGCTGTGTCTCATGGAGCGCGTCCCGGCACCGCCATCCCCACCGAACCCTTGCTCAGGTAGTGCTAGTGACGCTAGTGACACTAGCCCTTGCTCAGGTAGCGCTAGTGACACTGACAACACTAGCCCTTGCTCAGGTAGCGCTAGTGACACTGACAACACTAGCCCTTGCTCAGGTAGTGCTAGTGACGCTAGCAACACTAGCACTCTAGTGTTGCTAGTAAGACTACGCTGTGATACTAGCTCTGCCTAGCTAATGCAGAAGTTTTGTGATGTCAATCTTTTACAATGCTTTCAATTTTGTTTCTCTAGTAATTTTTTTTACTTAACGCTTTTGATAACGATTTTTTTTTCAGTTGTCTAAGTTTTTTGTGCTCTGACACTTAGTAACTGAGCAAAATAAACCCAATGAAATTTTCGCCATTTCTCTGTGCCGTATTGTTCCAATGGTGGCGTGGGGTTAAAAGTTGCATCCTTGTAGTGACACTTCACTGTATTTTCAGTCCGAGCTGCCCTCACCAATAGCATACATTTATCCACCAACCCAAAGTACCATCAGGCAGCGCGACTCAGTCAATTACTTCGAGGTAATCGGCGACGTGCCGCTAGTGCTAGCTGCGCGTGCTCCAGCTGTGCATTGAGATGTCACCCCAGCACGCACCATCTGGCAAATCAACCAACGTGTCGAGACTCCAGTCGAGTACTTTCCGAGCAAGGCCCATCGTGGTCACCGTGGCCGAGTGGTTAAGAACGCGCCCTTCACGGGAAGGTGTCGGCAGTTCGAATCCCGGCAGTGCCGCCCGGTGATTGTACCCTGTGGGAAAAGGGAGAACTCAGCCACAATTTCCCACTCTACCCAGGTGTCGGAAATGGGTGCCGGCTTGTCGGGGGGTAACCGTCATGGCGCTATGAAGCATTTGAAAAATCAATGTACAAGATGATATGCATCAGACTTGGTTGATTGGAATAAAGTATCTTTATCTTTGAAGTGGCGCACAAAGGTAAGCAGCACCACTTGAAAAATCAACGTCGCAGAAAAGAAAGAAAAACAGTATATTTCCAATAACGATGAAACAAAAATCATCGTTGGTTTTTAAGAAGCAGCGCAACTCAATTGTCAACATGACGAGCTATGCAAGAGCAACCATCCTCATCGCACCATAACATGCTTGCTCTAAGATGCTAGGCAAGCGTTTCTTCACACCTCACATAGCTTTTGCGAACGACTTTCACTGATCACAGGACTCGAGCGTTTGGTCGGGACTGCGTCTCGCGCTTGGTACGTTCAGCACTTCTCAATCTGACACGCTCTTCGCAGTGGGATTTCTAATACTCAGAAATCAGTGGGACGCGTTGTTCTCATTTCTATGCTGATTTCTTGAACTAAAATGCAAATTTCGTGGTCCCTAGAAAGTGATGTGAATTAGCTGAATGGTATCACTCTTGCTACCCTTCTCAAGAAGTAATGAATACTTCATGATAAAATCATGTAAAACAAGTAGATACGAATGCTTTTTTTTATAAATTCATTAAGGGTAATACTTTTTACCTACGTTGGCTAGTAAATTATTGGCTGTACAACATTTAAATTACAAACATCATCCTTTCTCTTGACAAATTTTCAACAAGTATCATCTATGGTCGTATTCGTAACTGAAGGCTCACCGTCGATCATCACAACAAAAAATTTCGTCTACGAAGCATGATTGGGAAAATTGTGTTTCAATTCGCTATGTTAGAGAATTGGTTGTATTATTAACACTTTGACTTAGGCAGGTCAAACTGAAGTTTTAGTATCCAATTTAAATGTAAAGTCAATTGTAGCAAGCGGTGTTGAAAATATCAAACAATGACTGGATCATGTTTTCATTTAGTTTTCATTACGCATTTTTAAAAATCAAGTTTGGGACCACACACTGGTTGGTAAGCAGCATAATTTAAAACACCCTCAGTGACTAAATATGGCTCACGTCGCAGTCAAGGTGTTAGCGTATCACCTCTGGTAGGTTTGCAGGCATGGTGGAGGAGAGTAGCGGCGGGGGCGCTGTGCCCTGCGTGGTGCTGTACGACCCGCGCACGTGCCTGCTGGAGGTGCGCAGGGCCACCAAGGAGCCTGGCTCCTGTGCGGTGGTGCTCAAGTGGTGCAGTCCCACCCTACCGTCGTCTTCTCCGTCAGGTGCTGTGCTGTCAAACTTAGCTGTGATGCCTTCAATGTCAGCCACGGTGTCTTTCTCTAACCTCAGGTGCTGTACCTTACATTGCAGGTCATCTTCAACGTTGGACGCTTTGCCTTAGATTTTAGGTTATCTTCAACTTTAGTCGTTTTGCCTTAGATTTTAGGTTATCTTCAACTTTTGGCGTTTTGCCTTAGATTTTAGGTTGTCTTCAACTCTAGGCGTTTTGCCTTAGATTTTAGGTTATCTTCAACTTTGGGCGTTTTGCCTTAGATTTTAGGTTGTCTTCAACTTTAGGCGTTTTGCCTTAGATTTTAGGTTATCTTCAACTTTGGGCGTTTTGCCTTAGATTTTAGGTTATCTTCAACTTTGGGCGTTTTGCCTTAGATTTTAGGTTATCTTCAACTTTGAGCGTTTTGCCTTAGATTTTAGGTTATCTTCAACTTTGGGCGTTTTGCCTTAGATTTTAGGTTATCTTCAACTCTAGGCGTTTTGCCTTAGATTTTAGGTTGTCTTCAACTTTAGGCGTTTTGCCTTAGATTTTAGGTTGTCTTCAACTTTAGGCGCTGTGCCTCTGAATTTAGGTGCAGTGTCTTTCATTTCAGAATAGTGTCTAATTGTAGTGTTGTGCCTTCAGTCGCTGGCAGGGGGACGTCAAATTAGAGTTTTTTCTGATGGGAAGGGAAACGCTTTATAAGTTAAAAGACCGAATTCATGAATTTGTTTGGTCGATGCTTGCCACAGTTTCACGTGTTTCCCAACCTCTAAGTTCAGTAAAATTTGTTATTTAGCACTACTCTAAATATTATGCGTAGTAAGTGTGGAAAATGAAATTTTATTTTATTTTGTGATGTATTTCGACGTTAGAAACGCTGTGAAGATATTCAGAAAAATTTCCCACCTCTGAAGCGCAGAGTGAGAGATATCAGCTGCTACCTGGCCTAAGTTTTTCGCCGGGAAATCAACGATTTTTAGCCGTCCAGTACAGAGACCTACACTTGGGCAGCTAAAATCGTAGACCGCGTGGCGAAAAAGTCTTGGTATGACGAACATGAGAACACCTCGAGCTTCACTAGCTTAACACGTTGCTTGCGATACAACCCATCGGTGGGTCGTGCTTAGGTTTTTCCTGCTGCAAAACGACCCATCAATGTGTCGTTTGAAAAATTCTAACAATCTTTTTAAATTTAATTAATGGTATTTAATGGACCTATTTAATGTTTGGTATTTATAAATTTTCTCATTTCTTTTGACTTTAAATTTGAGTTGTATATTGAACTTCAGTCCAACTGATCGCAGTCAACGTGTTAATATGTGGACGGGCACAATTGGGTGCCGGTGCGAGTGAAGCTCGCGTGTCTTTGCATTTTAGGCCAATGCTTGTGGTCACCGTGGTCGAGTGGTTAAGAGCGCGCCCTTCACGAGAAGGTGTCGGCAGTGCTGCCCGGGGATTTCTCCCCGTCGGGAAAAAGTAGAACTCAGCCACAATTCCCCACTCTACCCAGGTATCAAAAATGGGTACCGGCTTGACCGGGGGTAATCGTCACTGCGTCTTGGTGTTATTTATTACGGTCGTTGAAAACCCAACGTACAAGATGAAGTGTATCAGCCTTGATTGGAATAAAAAACATCCTTTGCAGAGGATGCAGTGGCGCCAGGACCGGGCCAGGTGGGGGGCGGCCGCCCCATCACCACAGACGACCTCGCTCCTCCTGCTACTCTGATGGTCTTCGGCCGCAGGTGCTGCTGCTGCTGCTTAGGGAAATCCGCTCCTTCTCTTCTGTGAAAGCGGCTGTGTTGATGTGATTGCCCGCCGCCCCTCAGGGGGATACAACTATTGTATCTATGGGAATTAGCGCATCCTAGTGGAAATGTGTGAGGGCCCAAGCTGAGAGTTAGGTAGGCCTTCTTTTTGATGAAATGTTTTTTTTGTTACGTTAAGGACCACCTTTTTTTAGTTTATGGCTGTCCTGTTTTTTCAGCATTTACAACTTTCTTCTTCAACTTTAATCTTGTTTCATGAACTTCTTTCTCAACTCTCTGTTTCTATGCCCCTTCTGCATAGATTCGTCGTTCCCTCATCTCCGCACTAAATGGTGGATTTCTCCTTCCTCTCTTCGAAACGTTTTTTTTTTTAGCGTTTTGAGAGGCTTGAACTAAGGTATCATCTAATCTAAATCCGCTCCTTCTCTTCTGTGCAAGCTGCTGTGTGGATGTGATTGATTCAAAACGTAACGCGTTTTCGAGGTGGGCGGTCTGTTGAGGGACAAGTTTTCGTTTGTCTTGTAACTGTAATTCATGTATTTCCTAATTTTCTAATTCATAATGCTAATTCGAAACATCGTTTGTTTTTCGTTTTTGGGGAATGCCCGGGGTAAGTTACCGTTTCCCTTTAGATACGTTGCTGTTAGATGCGTGCACACTGTGCAGTTCTCGTTAGTTCAGTTGAGGTTTGTGTGCAGGCTTCTCATCTCCGACTGCGACCAGCACACGAGGGCCTACCTC
Organism: Platorchestia sp. MABIK; assembly: GCA_014220935.1. Lineage (NCBI taxonomy): Eukaryota > Metazoa > Arthropoda > Malacostraca > Amphipoda > Talitridae > Platorchestia > Platorchestia sp. MABIK. Next base: position 76,570 of record JACJUY010001648.1, on the reverse strand, counting down.
ACACGGAGGGCATTGGCGGGAGAGGCGGCCTCGGCTAATGCTAAGGTGAGGCTCATGTTCATCGATAATGGATTACTTCGAATTTTTTTTTGTCTGATCTTCGAAGTTGTGTTTAGCCAAATCTTTTTGCGTTATCCTCGAAGTTGTTTTGTTCCGATTTTTTTTACCTTATCCGCGAAGTTGTGTCTTCACACGTAAATGGAAATTATGGTAATTCTCACTCCTGGTAATGGGCACATCGTCTAAATATTTTCTGATGAACATGTTGTATTGTACTTGTGAGTGATTTAGAAAAATAAACTGTATACTGTGTGTGTTTACGAAGCACGAGATGAATGTTAGTGTATGCTTAAATCGAGCATTTTTTCGGAGAAAGATGAATGATCAGAAGAACAAAATCGCACCCTTTGAGAGGGGCGTAAGATAGGCAATTGGCTCAGGTTTGTAAGTTTTGTCTATCCAACGCTATGGGACTAGCGCCCCCAGGGGGGATCTGTTAGCTTACCAGAGCCATGGAGTACCATTCAAGACTTCTATCTTTTTCGCCACGTCTTTTATCTTTTCTTCCTCTCTCTGCCTAACTTGCTGTTTCTATGTGCTGGGTATCATGTGGGAGCACATTTTGTGCATAGATTCCCTATTTTCTTTGGTCCATACTAGAAGGCCCATTCTCTTTGTTCACTTGTGATTGCCAATGTTGTGGCTAGGAAATCTTAAATTAACTAATACAAAATATTTAATAACTGATTGTGGGCATTGAATTGTTCATTTCAAAATAATAAACAACAAAGAAATTGTTAATAAAATCTAAAGATTTGTGGCACGAGAGGGTTAGCATATTGAAGTCAATAAAAAGTTCGCTTTGAGTTTCTCTAAGATACGAGTCTTATTGCAGGTGCCAGGTAGCGAAACTGAGCAGCATTTGGAGACCTTCTTGCAGGAGACAGCAGAGCGGACATTGGAGCGACCTGCACCTGCTGACTTGGCTCCTCCTTCGTCTGCGCCTCCTCGAACTGGAGCCGATGCAGGTACTGTATTCTGAGCAGCTGTCACACTGCAGCCAATGCAGGTACTGTATCCTGAGCAGCTGTCACACTGCAGCCAATGCAGGTACTGTATCCTGAGCAGCTGTCACACTGCAGCCAATGCAGGTACTGTATACTGAGCAGCTGTCAGACTGCAGCCAATGCAGGTACTGTATACTGAGCAGCTGTCACACTGCAGCCAATGCAGGTATTGTATCCTGAGCAGCTGTCACACTGCAGCCAATGCAGGTATTGTATCCTGAGCAGCTGTCACACTGCAGCCAATGCAGGTACTGTATACTGAGCAGCTGTCACACTGCAGCCAATGCAGGTACTGTATACTGAGCAGCTGTCACACTGCAGCCAATGCAGGTACTGTATACTGAGCAGCTGTCACACTGCAGCCAATGCAGGTACTGTAGACTGAGAGACTGTCGCGCCATGTGAAAGCGTCTTATCACAATAGTCCTCTTGTGTCATTGTATCATTGCTGCATGCATTGAGGAACTCGAGTTCAGGTCTTGAGCTTCGGCGCTTCTTTTAGTGAAATTACTTCTTTAAATTGCCGCAAACACTGTATATGATAATTGAAAGAACATAAACAGTGTCGTTTTATGAGCTAATTGTTTCTTTACGACTTATGTGATCTTTACTGGTTAGTTCGAGTGATATGGCTGATAATGGTCTAGTTTTTGTATTGATGCAAGTTTATCGTTATTTATTTTTCTTTTCGCTGGAGTTATCCTTCATTTAAAGTAATATTTCGAGCATCAGCATAAATTTGTTTGCACCAAATTCTGTTGAAGGAGCAAAAAGCATTTACCGTGATCAGAAACCTTATTTTAACAAATTTGATGAAATTGGGTTGTTGACAGTTGAAAATAAACATGTGAAGATATAATTATCACAAATTTTAATTAGTCTGTTTTCAGAAAAAATGCGTGAGTGTTGCGGTTAACTCGTTGAAAGATTTATACACATTTCCATTGAAATTCGGGTTGACTTGAGCAGCGACTGTAGCAGGCACTGGCGGAGCGAGGCAGCAGGTGGGAGGGAGCGCAGGGCGGCACCACACGGACATCACAGGACGGCGCCTCGTCCGGCCCGGCCTGCTGCCTCACGATGCTCGGGCGGTAAGCACCCTTAGCTTAGTCTTCGTGGCAAAAATCCTCGGGGAAATGTATCATCATGAGTGACTTATCAGAGGTTATGGGGTGGTTAGTTTCAAGTTTCTGCGCATTGCAGATTGACTCCAAAATAGTCATAGGTTAAATTTTAATTTTAGTTAATTTCAAATCATCCATTTGATTTTGCGAGAAAGTTTGGCATTCACTCTAAAATAATATGCTGAAATTAATCACAGACACAAACTTTTCGATTGGCTTCGTAATTCACGCACATTCTTTCCCAAGCTAATCAACTGAAGAAACACTCGTGTAAGTTGCATTTTTTTCAGGTACTTCGGTTTTCTGCTAAGCTACAGTCGCAACTGCCGATCGACCAAGACCGTCAATTTGTTTTGAGCTTTTATCCGAGTGATAAAACCATGGAACTCACTGAGATCGTAAGTGCTTCATAGGGGAGAACGTATAAATAAGTAAGGCTTTTTTTATGCTTCTTATGTAAATGTAAGAAAGAAAGAAAGGAAGCAGAACAGAAAAGTCGTCATAAAAAAAGCCTAAAAAAATAGAGCGTCTCTCTTATTGGTTTCCAAATGGTAGTTGAGTTTGTTGACATAAGTTTGTTCACATTGAGTTTGTTTACAAATTTGTACACCTACAAATTTGTACCTGAAAGCAGTTCTATCTAAATTTTAAGTCAACAGGATTAAACTTGACGCGTGTACTACATAATTCAAAAGAAATTCTCATCACGACGGATGTGAGGTAGCATTTCTGATTTTGAACAATGAAGACAACAGATCACGGAATACTAGAGTACGAAAAAACCTTGTCAGTGCTGCATGTTGACAACCTAGTGAGGAGGTTGTCTATATGTTTTGCTGCGTTGTTTCCGATGAAGAAAATATTGCGCTGCCAGATTTGTGTTGTGTGGATTTGATCAGGTCTCGTTCATAGGTTATCGAGGTCATCCGTTTTGCATTAATATGACTGCTGTGGTAAAACCAGGAATATAATAATAAATAATAATAATAATTTGCATTTAATAGAGTAAGACGCTCCCGTTCTGAAAGGTTTTCAATGCTAATGTGAAAGTGGTTTGGTTTCTCTCTTCAGCGGGAGACAACTAAAGCATCTATGGGAATTAACACTCGCAGGGGGAAAATGTGAGGTCCCGAGCTGAGAGTTAAGTTTAAGTTAACTTAGTCAAGTTTTGTAAACTTAAAGTTCTTTTCGTTGAAATAGAATTGATTTTTTTCTTTCGTAAGACTATAATTTTTCAGTGTACTGCTGTTTTTTTTTCCAGTACCTCAGATTTTTTGCTTCAAGGATTACCTTGTTTCATATACTTCCTTCTCAACTCATTGTTTCTATGAACTTTGTGCAGGTTTTGGGTTACCTTAAGGGCATTCTAATTGGTGCTTCCTTCCTTTTCCTCTTACGAACACCCTTTGTTGTGGTGAGAGAGGCTGAAACACCGGGAGTAACCCTCGTTAATTCTTGGTGTTAGTTATAAGGCATTTGGAAATTAATGTAAAAAAGACATGTGCATTGGATCATGTCAATGATCAATATGTGTGTCAGGCTTCTCCATAGGTTTCTCTGAGAAACGGATATATTCTATGTAGTCAAATCTCGAATGAGTTGTAAATTATAAAAGCGATCTACATTTATAGATGATGTCGCTTGCAAATCCATTTTAAATAGTACTTGAAATATAATTTGCTACTGGGTCTCATTGTGCGGATCGCTTGTTAGTGGTAACGGTAGTCAACTATTACCATAATAATAGAAATGTGTCAGGCTTGATTGGAATAAGAGATCCTTTGTATATTTGTTTGAAACCAGCGGAGAGGTGGCGGTCTAGGCGGCAAGGTGGTGTCTCGCACTCGAGTGGCGAGGGTGACGGCATCGAGAGACCAGGGCGGCTACTGCGAACTCAGCGATCTCTCCATTGGTGAGATGCTCATTGTATCATTTGTGTTTCAATCATCATCTCTTCACTCAAAGCTGTTTGTGTAATAGAACGTGTATCGTTGGAAGAAAGAAGCGCAAGTTTCTGAGTACGCTTAACTGACTTTTGATGCTAAGTAAAAAATAGGTTTTAACGTGAGTGTGATTAGATAAGAATATATGTTAGTTTAAGCCTACATAACTACAACAAAGATGTGTCTAAGAGAGAGAAGGAAGAACGTAAAATACGTTGTTGAATTCATAGAACGGGAAATCTATACACAATGCGTGCTCCTCACTCCCTGCGCATAAGAACAAGCAAAATTGGAAGAAGCTTATAAAGCGAGGTAAAAAATTATAGGTGATAGTGATAGGTCCCTCAGGTACTGTAGTGTTGAGTACCTCGGTTATAAGTAGGTCTTCGTGACTTCTGTCTTTCGTACCCACTCTACTTTTCCTGTTGTCATGCTTCTTTGCTATCTCTTTTTTGTCTTTTTTCTCTTCCTTTTCAACTTGCTGTTTTTATGCGCAGGATATCTCTGTGGGAACACACCTTCGGCATAGATTCCTCGTTTTTCACAGCTCGTACTTAATGGTCTCTTCTCTTTGTTCTCTTTAGGTAGCTTTTGTTGTGGCTAGAAGAGAGTCTTCAACCAACCAAGATTTTGATTAGCACTTGGGCTTTACCCTAGTGTACTTACAAACCATTCAGAGGCTGAAAACTCGGGTTTTTGACACCTCACGAAGGGCGAAGAATCCGACAACCGCCAGTAATGCTAACAATTCTGTAATTTCCAGGGAGCGCAGTGACCATCTACGGTCGGAGGTACGTGATCACGGGCTGCGACAAGCGGGTGCTGACCGTCGTGCAGGAGGCACCGGAGGCCGTGAGCTCTGCCTTCAGGGAGAGCGTGCGGGCGCACTTCGCTCACGCCCTGGCCAACACCGATGAAAATAGCGACAGCGCAGCTAAAGATGAGTGACACTGATTGTGTTGATGCTGGTGGTCGGAAGATGTGGCTGCTCTCAGTGATATTTAAATGTCATACTAATAACTGTTCTGCTGGTGCTGAGGCAGCCTGCTAGTTTTAGGTGTGTAATCATGAGGAATAACCAATCAGATGAATACATACTTAATGCAGTCGTTTGTTTGCATTGCACATAATGGTTGTAGCAACTTTTTTGAAGAACTACACGAGGTTGACCATAAAAAAGACTGTCAATTTTATTGTATCGATAAAAGATTGCAGCAAGTGAAAGTGTAATAGACGCTTGTGTAAGAGTGAGTTATTGTCGTGGAATGTCCCACGGTAACTACATCAATTATAATTCGGACACTAATACGTGTTACTATTCGAGAACGCTGGTACATTTTCTCGAATTTGCTGTATATTTACCGGAAGCCTACAGCCATTATCGTTGGACATTATTTAGATTTTAATGTAAATTTCATGGGAAATTGACTTGAGCTGAAAACGGTAATATCCAGAGAAATTGGGTACGCTGTGTAGAAATGTAAACATTAAATTAGGATCTATAAATTCGTGCAATTTCTCGCTGTATACCAAATTACTATCACGGTGTATACGAATTTCTAGGGGTTCTCAGTTGAGTGCACACATTATAGGTTGTCTATTATTTCACTTGGCGTTTTCTGTGTTCCGCTTGGATTCAGTTGAAGATTACCGTTATTGGATGAACTTCGTGGCCTCCGGAAAAATTTCCTTTCAGCTTCAAGGTTTTTATTATTGGACCTAAGCATCATGTTACGTTTCCTATTTTGTTAAGCGCGAGGGATTTTGTGATGTGTACTATTGTGGTACAAAATTTTTTAAGGCTTTCTGCGGTTATCACTCAATATCTTTTTCTTAATTGTCTTACGTTCGTGGCTAAAATAATTACGTTTAACTGCCTCATATTGTTTGTAAAATATTAGCGAATAAGATTTCTTGATAATCTTAATCATATAAAAAGTGGTAATTTTTCTAGCCTGATAATATAAATCATTCTAAGCAGGGGGGAGGAAAGTTGTGGAGTAATATATTATACCGTGCATTAAATGTTATAATTTTCCTTAATTTACGTTTCAAAGTCGAGATGGAACAGTGTTAGAATGGATGCTACTCAAAAATATTAAACACTGAGGTAAGTTGGCCGTTTATTTCTAATTTTGTTCATAAATTGTTCCAAACTATTCTTGACCCTGACGAACGACTAATACAAAGGCATTCAAAGTTTTTAATGCATCGTTGGGTCCCGCTGTCCCCGTTTTAAGTACAAATTTTTTCTACTTCCTCTCCCTAAAGACATCCGTTCAATTGCTCCACTGAAATAAACTTTCTATTCTCACCAAACTCAATTAACATAGGGTGTGAATCTCCGTACATAAGACAAACAGGCGCCTATCTAGGCTTTCAGACTGTGTGCGAGGTACATCAAGAAATTTTGTCCCACTGTTCATAAAATTTTCGCTTAACAAAGTGCATTGAAATTGAAAGTAGCGAGGGTTTAGGCAACTGTTAAAAAAAAAAGTTAGTCCTAAAACCTGACAGATAGGAGAGTACCGTACAGCTGTAAATCATAATAATTTCAGTATTTGCCATTACCTCACGAACAAAACATCCCATAATGATGATCATGCGGCACTAATGGCCCCTACTTGCACAAGAGATTTAGAAAACTAATGCAGCATTTCTACCAGATGTGGATTCCAGTTTATTCCTCGTGTTGAAAGGACTATTTAGTTAGCAACCAGCCTTCTGTCATGAGGCCTATCTTCATATGCTTTGAGGATTAAAGTATTGCATCTGAATCAAACATTTTTCTTGACTACAAAATTGAAAAAACAATCACATGAACATTGAGTACTCTTTTCAAATGCATTATACGTTTTACTGCCTTGGGTTTTACAGTCTGTGACGGCATATCTACTGTAGCACGTCAAAATACCCATCTCACAAAATGAACCTGGAGATACGGGAAGTCAGAGATACACACGGATACGAATTATGCGAAAAGTGATAAACAGCAACTTACGTGAGGAAGCTGCGTAACAGAATAATTCATTTCACATTAACAAAGGCAGATGCTTAACAGGCGACAACGCCTGCGCCACGAGAGATCAATATAAGCGCTCAATAGAGCACTTCCATGCACGAAAGATGGATGTAACAGTATCAAGCAAATGAAATTTACAAATTGAGACCTGTTGCACTAATTGTGGAAAAAGTTGAGCAAACGAGACAGACAAAGTGCACGGCAGAGAGTGTAAATCAATCATAATATACCTTACAGTAGTTACATAAATTGGTTAAACTAAACCACTGCAGCGGCACGAAATATCTTAAATACACAGCACTGCAGAGGCAAAATTTGGCTAAGTTGCACAGCAACAACAAAATAAAACAAGCATTCCTATTATAGACAACAGCTGCACTCGAGGCGTAAAGCTTAATAACTATTATACGATGACTAGAACAGCAGCTCACAATTCAACGAAGCTTCCATTAAAGCAACAATACTTTCACTGATATGGTAATGGGTCACTGGAACTAAATTTTCAAAGGGATAATCAAAGTTAATAGTAAAAAATGACAATATCAAAAAGTTGTACTGCACTCAACTATTAAAATGTACTCAGAAGTGGACTAAACAATAAATGCACCTCAACTATCCTATATGAACATTTCACTTCGACAGAGGTCGCAGTTGATTTACTATCGGGAACCAATGTGAGAAGATAAGTTGAAAGTTAGAACTGAAAAAAAGTTAGCAAATGCATTGAATCGCTTTATGGCAAAACGAATAATGCATGCTTAGTGTTGTATTTTACTTTCCTCACGTTAAAATTTTGTAAGAAGAAAATCGATAGATTGCCAATAGAGCGGTTTCCCTACATCAAGATGAGTAAGAATGATTAAGAACATAAAAAAATAAAAGTAAGGTAGTTGAAAACTTGTGGCGGCATGTAAAGTGTAAAAGTATGAAAAATTGTTCAACAGAAAAAAGAGCAAAATCATATATATATATATAAGTTTGCGTAAACGACTATCATGTTGTAATATTGGTACGAACTAAACTTACAAAAATTGCACACTGAACTACTTTGAAAATGGAAACTAACAACTCGCTCGAAGAACAGAATCCCATGACACTTTAGGCACAATGAAAAAGACTAAAATAATCTCACCGTACGAAAGACTTGGGAGGCAATAATTCATTTCACGAGAAGTTGACATTTTGAGGGGAAAATTATTTGCACTAAATAAGCTTTAAGTTGTAGCAACACGGAACTACAAAACTATTTCTGGCACAAGAAGGTGTACTATTTACACGTGTGAATGATTGGTCGAGTTTGTGAAATGCGCTTCGAGGAGTTGCCAAAAAGTAAACAGTTAATTTATTTGATAGCTAGTGTTCAGAAAAAAGCAACCTATAACAAAATAACACAACCAGTTTGTGACATTCACAAGCCGTCTGACATAATGAGAAATTCGCTGATTACATCAGATGACGGAGTTATTGATGCATGAATCAAATAATTGAGACACTTTGAGTGTCCAACAAATTTTTTTTTATTTGAACTTCCAAACCCAGGACTAATATACGGTAACTTTTGTCGTCCGGTCAACCATAAATTTGCTCTAAAACTTCCAAATTTCCCTAAAATTGTGGAGATGAAGAAGAGACCTTCAAAGCACGAGTAATCAGTTAGGTGACTATTACCTGCAGCACGTTTGATTTTAGTCAATTAAAAGCATGAATTTTTAGAACACGGGAAGTATCTGCGCGAACGGAATTTTCCATTTACAGTATGTTATACCCTGGTACTTGGAAGTTCTATGTACATCATTTTGTTCATGCATCAACTGCAGGCACAGTTTAATGAAGGTGCAACAAGAGATCATACTTTCAACATCAAGACACAGCTAAAAAATTAGCTCTTTGACACGATATCGAACAAAGCTTCGGCCTCGTCTTTAAATAAAAACCTACGAAGAATTTCACCAAGCTAAAATGCAAGTCATCATCAAATTTTGATGAACTAGGCTTAAAATGAAACAAAGAGCACATCTTCAATTGGACGCATAGTCTGAAATTTTTTGATTTAGTAAGATGTAAAAGTTTTACTAATCTTAAAAACTCAACTTGAAGTCGATTAAGTGAAGTCAATTGGGTACGAAGACCGATTATTTCAAAATTTAGAATTTCCTTCGAGCGTGAATTACAAAATTGACAAATTTGTAGGCATTACAATGACGCAGAGCAAGAATAATTATTGGTTGACCTGGCCTATGAAAAGGTAACATATCTATACCATTTGAGACAGAGAAATTTGAAGTCATTACACACCCTTAAACAAAAGTACTTCACTTGGGATGATAATGATATCAAAGTAAACTTGGATTGCTCCCGCAAAATGATTCTAAATGAGAACAAGGTTACAATGCAGTAATGAATGACGCACTACGTTCAGGAGCAACGAAGTGGTGTCGCTGCAGTTTCACCATATGTAAATGCACGGGAACCAAACTTGGACTGTCATTTCATCTACGACGTTTTTCCAATTTACAGAAAATGTCTGCCCCACACCTCCATAGATCAGATCAACATTATTTCCACTATGGTCAGGATTGCTACTCAATTATGCCATAAACTCAGATCTTGAAACATATCAATAACCGAGATCGAATTCATGCATATCTGAGAGAAGAACCAGTCCAGCCATGCCATCAAAGAGTTCAGGACAAGTTCAGAAGAAGAATTTTAGATTAACTGAGCATGTAATATTCCCGAGGGCTACAGCTGCTCATAAGAGACCCCCTTTACGGCCCACCTTCATGACGCCAAGCTGCCCGATGGGTTCACAACCTGAACTTGGCACGTTACCGTCGGCCGGTCTCCTAGGAACTGTACCCAAATCCCGTCTCGGGGCGCCGGGCTTGGGCTGACGCAGTAACGCGTCGTGCTGCCCAGGAGGCACAGGCACTCCCAGGGGGGCGTTGCTAGGGGGCGGTGGACGGCAGGTGCCTGGAGACAGGGGGTCCGGAGACGGCATAGACGGACCTGGGTGCGGGTGTCCCGCCCTTATGAGGTTAGAGAGGTGCAGCAGGGGTGACGGAGGTACAGGCCGAGGGGCCACCACGCCCCCCACGCTCTGGTGGGATGCGCTGGCGGTGGGCAGCGCAGCAAGGGACAGGCTGCTCACTTTCTCCAGGATGGAGACGCCACTAGGAAGCACTGGCGATAGCGGAGGTGATGGATACAAAGTGCGCCGGATCATGGACGCTCCTTCTAGCAAACTCGAGCGCAACTCTTGCAGAGCTGAGGAAATAAAGAAACATCGTCTAGTACGTACATGTTAACATACTTTCTCAAGTGTTAATGATGAATTCCGTAACAGAATTGATATGCATAAGTATGCAATACTCTCAGTCATTAGATATTATGAAGTGACAAAAACAAATTGTGAAAAGCTCATGACAGTTTGGTTTAAAAACGTTAACGATAAAAGGACGATAAAGGTTATGCTGTTTATTTTTTACCGTTAAAATTTCTGATAAAATCTAAAAGCACATTTGCGGCAGAAAATTCGAGATTTTTTGGGGGAAGATTCTTTGTTTACAAGTGACCCTCAGGGCTGATTTTTGTCCTTTTGTCTACACCAAAACGTGCTTATTTCCTACCATAAAAACGCATCATATATATGAGCTAAGGATACAACAGACGAAGTACAGTATCAATGACCAGCAATAAACGCCAACGCTTTTTATTCTATAAAAGCAAAAAGCATTGATTGACACGAGAATACACGACACTCCACAAGTCAGTCGAAAAGCATTAGCAATGCCTTCTTTCTGTACTTCGATCTTCGACTTTGTTACAGCGAGAAATGGCAGAAGAGGAGGCCGTTGCGCCACTCACAAGGCAGAGTGAAGTGGCTGGTGACGGGAGTGTTGGTGCCGCTGCCCTCAGGGCTGTTGGCGGGCGTGGCAGTGGGGTGGACACCCGCCGAAGACATGGCCTCCGCCACGCCTCTCTCGTGCAGCACGCGCGCCAGCCCCACGTTGGTGGAGAAGGTGGCGGTGCTGCCACGGCGGGACGCGGGCAGGGAGGGTGGTGTGGCCACACTGCTGCTGTTGCTGCTGCACGTCTGCGGCACGCTGCACGACACTTGTAGCCCGGACAGCGCGCTGTGCGAGACGCAACGTGTAATAAGTGTTTCAAACATGACAGGTAGGGAAATTATGCTCACACCTAATTGAATGAAGCACAAGAAATGAGTGAAACACGATCTAAGATTATTCTACACATGCATTCGTAACTGCCATCGTAAGGGGTCTATCGACTACGCTATTTTTAATGTCGACTGTATTCATTTCGCCACTGTTGCAATATGTTTAATTATAGCTAATACCTAGCTAAGGTATGTTGGTCAAATAGTTTACTTCGTCGCAACTGTACTTCCGGCAGCGAAAAGTCTTCTGTTCACTTGGATCCGCAATATGCTGTTTCTGACTCAAATTTTATTCGAAAAAGCACAAGCACAAATATTTTGGAAAGAAAATTAGCAGGTAGGAGGAACTTTGTTAGAAGATCTTTCGTTGTCGGTTGCACCGTAACCACGACGCTAAAATGCTTGGAAACTTTCTTACTGTTTTGAAAATTTCGACGCTAAAATACCTGTAAATGAGCTATTTTTGCGCCGCACAAATGAACAAGCGATCACGAAATGAACGAGTGGCACAAGTGATGGTCACCTGCTGGGATGCGTGGCGTCATCGACGTGCAGGACGGTGCTGTTGGTGTAGGTGAAGACGCCCGACGTGTCCATGAACTGCTTGCGGGGCTCCAGCACCGTCTCGTCGTCCTCCTCCAGGTCGGACAGCGAGTACAGCTCCAGGTCTCGCCGCGTCCCCAGTGCGCTCTGCATGAGTCATCCTTGTTAGCGATAGCACAACACACGCGTCATCCTTGTTAGCGATAGCACAACACACGCGTCATCCTTGTTAACGATAGCACAACACACGCGTCATCCTTGTTAGCGATAGCACAACACACGCGTCATCCTTGTTAGCGATAGCACAACACACGCGTCATCCTTGTTAACGATAGCACAACACACGCGTCATCTTTATCAGTCTAATTGCTTTGGTACATCAGAAGCGTATCTACTCTTCATCATGAGGGACCCACAGCTCTAGCTGATTTCCCCCTGCACTAATTTACACTCGGATTAAAAAATTAAAAAAAGTATTGATATTGTGAGTCTATACTGGATGCGTCAATCTTCCTACAATTATACTATTGTATGTCATTAGTATAGCTAATACTATTTTTTTGTTTGAAATACCATTCTGCACAATATTCTCGATTATTAAAAGTGTATCAGCTAGTTCAAGATTACCTCGCCACAACAAGTGTGATTCCAAGAGAGCAACAGATTAGATTAGATTGAATTTTAGTTGAAGCCTTTTTAACAGCTGAAAAGAAGGAAGAACGCACCATTCAGTAGGGAGATGAGTGAACGCGGAATCTACGCAGAAGGGGCATAAAAACAGTAAGTTGAGAAAGAAGTTCATGAAACAAGATAAAAGTTGAAGAAGAAAGTAATTGGTGCTGAAAAACAGGTCAGCAGTGAACCGAAAAAAAGATGATCCTCAATATAATATAAAAAAATGTTCATTTTAACAAAAACAGGCAACTCTCAGCTCGTGGCCTCACACATTTTTCCCCTGGGAGCGCCAATTCCCATAGATAGAATAGTCGCATCCCCCTGAGGGGCAGCCCTAGCTATACCCTGAGCCAAAAGTGAGCAGCAATAACTGGTCACGGTGCGAGCAGCAGTGGTAAAAGTAAGCAGCCATAACTGTGCACTCGAGTATGCTGCTAAGGGTCACACCTTAATAGCGATGCCGTCCCTGTGGGGCTGCAGGAGGCCGCTCAGGTCAGGGGTGGCGAGGCGGGACCAGTGGTGCAGGGTGAGGCTGCCCTCCATCGGCTTGATGATCTGCAGCTTCGTGCCGCTCACGCCCCGCACTGGGAACTCCAGACCACCTCCGCCCCCGCTGCTACTACTACACGCTGGGCCTGTAATGGACAAGTCGAGTGTTACACAAGTTACGCCGCGTTTAAGCTATTAGTTCTTAAATTTGTTGGAGGTACTGAATCCCACAAGTTCCATCCATGCATTTTTCGAACCCTTCATAGTAGGAAAAATAAAATGTTTTTTCTTCAAATTCAAAACATGTGCATATAACTATATACTGTATTGGTGCACATACTGTACCATGCCGAACTCAGGGATTCGACTCAACGAACCCAGGTTAACAACCACTAGTCTAAACGCAACAGTCCGAAGATGTCTTCATCTTGTTGTTCACTCTACTCACGAACAATTCTTATTGGATTGTTGACATCTGATATTAGTAGAATTGGTTAGATGTGGTCCCTTGCTTCATGATGCATCAGGTTCGTATAAAAGCAATGCCCGATTCAAAGATCTCATGTAAAAATGAATAACCTAGTGACTGGAAATATTAATACATTAGCTCACTATCTATTGCTTTTAATGACCTCTTTCCATCTTTCAACAAGCTTATAGATGCCTCGCTCGGAAAATTCTGTAGGTCTAGAACCAAAATACAAATTCAACTTTTTCAATCTCTTCTCTTGTTGTTAATTTAAGTCCCCTAAAATGGTTCTGTGATCGTCGGAATTAAAGGAAATCAGAAGCAGATTGTATGGGCCTCGCAATTTCCCTAGTGGCAACAGTAGGATTTTCGTACACAAAAACATTCAACTGATCAGAATCAAGTGTGCAAGGACGACCTTTCTTTGGCTTTTCTTTTAAAGTGAAATCACCACTTCGAGAACGAGAAAACCATCTCTTGCAATTTCTTTCATTCACTACGTCATCCCTTGAACATCCCTGTGAGTGTTCAGAATAGATTTTGCTGCCGTACTTGTATCAACATCTTTATGAAATTCATCCAGTAGAATATTTCTTACGTGATCTTAACATGGGTCAAACATGGATGCCAATGTCTATGAAAAATGTGAACGTAACAGAAAGAAACTCGTTTAGTTTGGTCACAGAAACATATTACCCTGATACACACAGAAAGTAAAAATTGATAAATTTAATTTTGAACAACCGTTCTAAAATTGGACATTACTTTTGCACCAACCTGACACACTCGAAGGTCTAGCATAACTTTCTGCTACAAAAAAATAAAATCGATGAAGTATTTGAAGCTAAACTGGAGAATAAAGTATTTGCAGCCAAAATGTAGGATAAAGTATTTAGAGCTAAAATGTTGAATACAGGGATTTCAAAACTAAAATGCAGAACAAGAAGAAGAAGTACCTGTTGCCATGATGTAGTCAGGAGTGCGGCAGCCGTAGGGCAGCATGGAGGGAGTGGAGGACGAAACCTGTACGGTGGAAGACGAGGAGGTGGTGGTGGAGGCGGTAACGGAGTGGTGCGCCGGTCGGATACGCTTGAGTCGAGCAGTCAAGTCCGGGGTCCCGGGGTAGCCTGGAACGCCGGCGTGACTCGCGCTGTTGCAATCCAATGATAGATGGATTATTAGTTAGTTTTAGCCTCCCTTACCACAACAAAGATGTTCAAAGAGAGGAAGGATGAAGGCATCATTTAGTGTGGAGTTAGTGGAACGTGGAATCTATCCACTAAGGGTGCTCGCGACCAGGATCCCGCGCGCATAGAAACAGTTACTTAAGAAGGAAGGTTATGAAATAAGATCAAAGTTTAAGAAGAAAATCAGAGCTGCTGAAATACAGGACAGCAGCGAACCGAAAGTAAGATGGTCCTTGACAAAACAAAAACATTTTATTTCAACAAAAAGAAGGCCTACCTAACTTTCAGCTCGGACCCTCACACACTGCCCCCCCTGGGAGAGCTAATTCTCATAGATACAATAGTGGTTTCCCCCTCAGGGGGTCGTAATCAAAACTTTCAGACAACTCGCCAGCATGAGCTAATCATCATCAAAAAGAACGCATCTACAGGAGGTCGAGTGAATGTCAATGCATATTTCGGAGAGGGCACGGTACTCCCAAAGAAAACCATAGTGAATATTTTTCTCTAAAACAAAACCCTAAAAGCACTTTTCAAACTCGCAAGAATGAACATCCACTAGCGTTTTTGTAAATAAACACTGATTCCTCATTGCGTGCCATTTTGACACCTACCTACAAAACTATTTAGAATTAATTTTGATAATATGATCTACTGCGGCGTATTTTCCCTGGTGAATGTTTGTCACAATAGATCCTAAATATTGAAATAGTTCTTTTGGCTCTGCTAAGTAACGTGAGTAGGAAAACAAATTAAAAAACTGGTTAACAACATCTGTAGGATGTCATGTAAACTCTATTACACGTCTTTCTGATTTATCATTTACAAAAATACAACTGCAAAATTAATTTACTTTTCAAGATGTATATTGGCTGCAAACTATAACACGATATCTGAGAGTGGCACAAAACAAGTCTGAAGAAATCATCGAACAAGACACTATATCAACGCACCAGCCACATACACCCTACTGAGCAATATAAAAAGGAAGCAGAATTATAAATAGAATCGTTCAACGAATTGGAAACCCAAATGTTTGTCCGTAGGAAAGTCGTGTGGATCATTACATCTTCCTTAATAATAGTTAAGTTGGAATCAATTCAACCGTGTAATTCACTATTTTTAGCGCGATATTCGATTTATGAATTAAGTCAATGACCACGACATCTGTCTGCAGACTTAGAATGCTACAAGAACAATAAGAAAGCACACCATGCATAGCGAGCAAATTCATTTCAACGAGAACGAGTGAAAAATACGGTTTTAAGGACCGATAGATTTAAAAACTGTCCGAGCTAAATCGTAAAACTATAAATATACATACCACTGAAGCTCGCAGTATATTTGATTCAAGAAAAAAAGGGGTGCACGAATAAACGTAACATTGAACAGATAAAATGCTAAGAACAGGAGAAAAGGCGTAAATTAGTGTAATTTGGAGTACACTAAGAACTGTCACACGGTCTCCCGGCATGTTTCACACAAAACAAGTAGGAACAGTTCGCAAGCATGACGCCATTGGTGTAGAGGAGAAAAGAGCTCAAAACATTTCAAGAAACTTGCATCGAAGCAAAAGTGGAATATCCACTCTACTCAAGTTTAAAAGGACCTCAACTTGGAATGAGCGATCAATACGAAACACGAAATGAAATGGGAGCAAATGTAATTCTTACAGAAATAACGCGTTTTATCAAATTTTACATAAAAAATATTTTTCAGTTAATTTCAGGTATGATTCAAAATTGCTATCAATAAAAAGCAATGCTTTGAGTTATTTTAAATTTTTGCGACGGGGCTCAATAGACCAGGCCTGGCTGTAAAATTAGGGAGCGTATTATTTTGCAGTGATTAGGTGGGAAGACGTGATGAGCTCTGAGGTGGAAGGTGCCTTTACTGTCAGATGCTCCACTGTCAATTCCAGCCTCAATTTACTAATTTGCACAGTTCAATTTACGAAGTGATTAGAGCGCGGTCGAATGAGAGTACCAATAACAAAAAGACCCAATTTTTATAGGCATGTATTAAATTCATTCGAAAATAGCTAATAATGGTAAAATTTGGTCGCATTAGGACTTGGACTTTGATCACGAAATTAGGGAATCAGATACAAACACGAACGAAGATAGTTTTTTTTAACATTAATGGCACCTAGTGCCTTGGCATCATGGCCCAAAATGACGGCAGTTACATGCAAGGAAAGATCTCTCGGAAGAACAATTTATAATTTCTAACGCAAGTTTCATCCACTATAACAAAGAACAACACATGCGTAGATGCGTAGAAAAAATGAAAACTAGACATAGAAAATAATAGTTCACTCAAAATTACTGACTGAACAGTAAAATGAGTGCACCCTAC
Organism: Platorchestia sp. MABIK; assembly: GCA_014220935.1. NCBI lineage: Eukaryota > Metazoa > Arthropoda > Malacostraca > Amphipoda > Talitridae > Platorchestia > Platorchestia sp. MABIK. Next base: position 59,513 of record JACJUY010001648.1, on the reverse strand, counting down.
ACACAACAAAGAACAAACCAAAGCACAAGTTTCCTCGACTTCTTCAAGCATTAGAAAAAATTCAAGATAATTTTTCACAAGACGAAAGAGCAAAACTTAGGAAGAGAGTCGATCAAGGCACACAACAAATGAGGAGAAATATCACTGAAATACAAACTAAGGGGACATTCGTTCTAGAGAAGCTAGGTTTGGGATCACAACGCACCTGCCAAGACCGGACTTCCCGCGGCTTGACGGAGACACGAGAGCGATGTAGCGAGGCGCCTCACACATGTGTGCGCTTTGTAAGGTTACGGAACAGTGGAATTCCCGGGCACAAGAACATTCAACTGAACGGAATCAAGTGCTCTTGGACCACCTTTCTTTGGCTTTTTTTTAAAGTGAAAAAGTCACTTTGAAAATGTGAAAAGCATCCCCTACGATTTCTTTCTTTCACTACATCATCTGTACGATATTGTTCAACTTCCTCTCAATCCTTTCTTTAAAGGGCAATGCTACGACGGAGGTTCAGTGCCTCTGCACAGCGTCGCGTGAAAATGATGCCCTCATGCAGACGAGTGCAAGCATTCGGTATTGACTTCACTGCCTTCATAGCTAGGTGATGGTTTACTTTTCTATCTACCGAGAGATGTTGTATTTTCAATGATATCTAAAAAATTCAAGAGAGAAAAATTGATTTTAAAACGGTAGATGTGATACGGCACCTACATTTTTCACACACACCCAATACCACGGTAGAAGAAACGAGGAAGGGTTAAACCAGTCTTTTCTGCGCCGACCGTGTGGCAATAGTGACGTCACGGTAATGAACCTATGGCAGCGTTCACATTTCATCTGGCAACACTGCTGGCCCCGAATCTGGCACTGCTATTGGCCCAACGACATGTCGCAATGCTGACGCCATGAAGTTTGTTTATGAAGCCGTTTTATTAGCTAGCCGAACAAGAAGTGTATTTCCCCACAGAAATAACTCTACCTTGTTTCCTCTACCGTGTTGTGCGGTCCAATAAGAATGAAGGCAGTCACAACACTGCTCACTCACGGGTAGTTGTCCTCGGTGTCGGTGAACATGTCGGAGTCCGCCCCCGAGTCCAGGGAGGGATGTCCCGACGCTGTCATCGAGCCCGACACCGACACTCCGCTGTCCCACGGCCTGGTCGCGGGAACGCTCGCTCAACATTACATTGCTAGTGAACACGGCTCGTCAAAAATGACGGGGTTCGATCTTTTCCTCGAATAAATCCTCCAGACGTGGATGCCCAACAAATATATCCATCCCAATAGTACCCGCCATTAAAATATTCTTGTACTTGTGCACTGGTGAAACTCGTATCACAGATACGGTCATTGAGCGTCCTGATGAGCGTCACAGAGAGACGGGAACACACCAAGGGTATTTATTAAGAAAGATAACTTACTTCCCAACCACAGTATATGTGTTCCCATGAAAGGAATAACGCAAAAGGAATAGCTGCAGTCACTTCACGTTACATTAAGGAATCATAAGTATAAAAACTATAAATTAAGGAAAGTATCTGAATCGCTAACGAAGGGAGCGAAGAAACAAATGGAAAAGATGTAGGTATGCTACTACTTTTGAAATTTAGTTCTGAGTCATGCAAGATTCATAAAAAATAAAAGTTACATCACTATATTCTATTTTCTAAGTCGAATAAATTCACGTTCATATTTTCAACTTGAAATGACAAAATTTTAGTATTTTATGCGAAACTGCAGACCAGATAATATGATTCGATACAGTGGCAGCCAGCTTTTGTGAATTAGAGAACTATTTCGACCTTCAATGTACTATTTACTGAAATTCACCTATTTTGAATATCAACTAGTGCACACGGCCCGTCAAAAAATGATAGGTTTAGATATCGGACCAACTGAGCTTAAACATGGCTTTCCCATGATTTCCCATGCTATTCTATGGCTTTCCTATACTTTTTTAAGTCTTAACTGCTGAAATTCTATACAACCTAACCAACAAAACACGTATCAGTGTATTGTTGAAAGCTCCTGAATTGAAATATAGTCGTCAGCAGTCATATATTTATCTTCCATACAGGTGATAGTCTCCGGCGTCTTTCTTGCTGTGGGAGTCTTGCTGCTTCTCTCTTGCGGTTGAACACATTTCTATCTTTGGTGGCCTCTTTTGCCGGAATTTTATTCTGAAATGTCGTCTATTATCTCTTCGAAGCTTTTCAAGAAAATCACAATTTCGAAAACAATAACTCAAGTTCCAAAATCTTGGGCCTTTTCCCAGTGGTAGCCAGGTTACTGGTCGAACGAATTTAAAACATTTCTTTTCGCATTATCAATTAAAAATATCAAAGCGACATGATGAATTTCAACAGAGTAAGCTGCATAGAAAATTTCTATTCTAAAAATAAGCCGATTGGGTATTGTGGATACCATAATCAAGAGGGGGTCACACGGACGGAGGGACGGACGTAGCTACTTTTATAATAGTGATTAGGCAAAATGTGCAACCTTGAATTCAATCTTCTATACTTTAATAAGAGCCGCGTCCGTCCGTCCACCCACCAGCCTGTAGTGTGTGATGAGCGTATCTGTGATACAAGCTTCATCAACTCCACAATTATTTTCGGTACATTAACCCAGCAGATTCAGAGTCGGAATGAACATCACGTGTATTTGTAGGTTAGATTAGGTTGTATAGAATATTAGCAGTTGAGACTGAGGAAAGTATAGCAAAAGTATAAGATAGCATAGAAAATCATGGGAAAGCCATGTTAAAGCTCAGTTGGTCCGATTTCTAATCCTGTCATTTTTTGACGGGCCGTGTGCACTACATAGTTCTTCCAAAAAAATGTGAAGAACTGAACAACTAGAGAAATCATCAAAGAGGAAGATAAGATGAGCTGAAAGTAATGGTCTCACCCAGACTTATATGAACCAGCGGAGGGAGTGTAGCCGCTTCTGTTGGAGTTGTAGCAGGGCATGCCGGGTGTGTGGGAGGTGTAGCCGGCAGTGAGGGTGCTGTTGTAGCCGGGCGTGTAGGAGGCGTAGCCGGGAGTGTAGGAGTTGTGGGAGGGGGTGAGGGAGCGGTGGGGGGAGCCGAGGGAGGGGTAAGGCCGGGCTGCCATCTTCACAGTATCCATCACCCTGCTCAGGTGGCTGTTGGACCTGCAAGTGTCATGTGAATGAGTCACATCGAAATGAGTCACATCGAAATGAGTCATATCGAAATAGGTAATATCGCTTTTGATGAGCACAGCCTAACGTATTTATGTCCTGTGCAAGAGCGTGAGGACCAAAAATCAGATTAGATATATGTTAGTTTAAGCATCCCTAACCGTTTCAAAAAAAGAACATATCGATGAGAGGGAGGGGGAAAGCACCATTAAGTATGGAGATAAGGAAATGCAGAATCTATGCAGAAGGGAGCATAGAAACAGTAAATTGAGAAAGAAGTTTACGAAACAAGATGAAAGTTGAAGAAGAAAGTAGAAGGTGCTGAAAAACCGGACAGCAGTGAACCGGAAAAAGATGGTGCTGAACATTGATAACATTTCATTTCAACAAAAAGAAGGCCAACCTCTCAGCTCGGGCCCTCAAACATTTCCCCCTGGGAGTGCTAATTTCCACAGATACAATAGTTGTATCCCCCTGAGGGGTCCTCGATGCAAGACTGGAGGTAAATATAATAAAAAATGGTTTAAATTGTTTAACAGACCTCTTCTATACAAAACTAGAGGTACATAAACAAGTGAAGACAAAGAGCTCACTCAGGAGTGGGAGGAGGTCGAGGAGGCACGGGGGACGCGTTGAGGGAGCTGAGCTCACTGGCGATGCTGTCGCCCCCCACTGAGTGCAGGAAGGGGGAGCTCATGGGGCCGCCCAGCGGGTTGTACAGCTGGCTACCACGACTCGGGCCCACGCCCATGTTCTGAGAACAAGATCAAACTTTTCAAAAATTCGTAACGTTTGAAAAATGAGAGTTAATGTCTTGTGCAATGCTATAACCGCCGACATGTTCTGGAAACATGATCTTGCCTTTCGAAAATTGGTTATGTTTAGAAAAAAATATCCACGTTCTGCTAACAAGATCATGACCTTCGAAAATTGGTTATCGTTATAAAAAATACCCATCTTCTGCTAACAAGATTATATCTTTCGTTTCGAAAATTGGTTATGGTTTTAAAAAAATACCCATGTTCTGCTGACAAGATTTAAAAAATTCGTTTTGTTTAGAAAAAATACCCATCTTCTGCTAACAAGACCTTTCAAAATTTGCTTATTTTTACATAAAAAATCCCCATATTCTGCAAGCAAGATCATCCCTCTCGAAAATTTGTTACGTTTATAAAAAATTAGAGTTATTGGTCTCATGCAACGCTATAAATGACGAAGACTAAAAGGTTGGGTTCCCACAGAGTCCTTATATATTCTACAAGTTTACGATGCACGTGCTCTAAAATGCTCAGAAATAGCAGTACCAAAAACACACGAGAGACCCGCGTCTTCTGTCTTAAATGTACTCAAACCCGTTCGCTAAAATTCATTTGAACTATGTCTATCACGACTGAAATTTGTAGGTAAGGAAGGTTAACATTTTAAGACATCTCAATCATCCACGTCTCTCATAAAAAGAGGAAATAAAAGCCTAAACGTCTCTTAATTAACTTAAAGCTAAAAAACGCACGGGATGTTTCAAGTACTTCAGCATAAAATGAACTGCTTCCAGACTGGAAGAAAATTAAACAATTTCGGTCGACTCGCAAAGAGAAAACCAAGTCGCAAAAAAAATGAGCTTCTTGAAGTAACAAATTCGGGTAACTCAAATGAAAACTGAAAAATTTCAGTCAACTATCAACGGAAAACTTATCAATTTTGGTCAACTCTCAAAAGAAAAAGCAAAGGGCTCGAAACTGACCTTCTTGGAGTACTTCCTGAGCTGCTCCTGCGTGTCGTGTAGGAGGTCCAGCACCTCAGAGTAGCGCTCCTTCAGCTCAGCGATCTCTGCCGTCAGCTCCTGCTGGCACTCGCGTCCGATGCTCACCATAGATGCCAGCTCCTGGTTCTCCGCTACGCTCTCCTTCAGCTTCGCCTGTGAAATTGATACTTCAGTACGTATGATCTATGATCGAATGATAAAATTACGTTTCTACTTTGGTAAGGCTGATGTGCAACCATGTTCTACTTTTATTTCCGTCTGAGAAAATCAGAAGATATTGAGTCGGCATTCCTCAATGAATTCTGGCTCAAATGCAACATTTTTACGTCGTAAATGACAACGGGGAGAAAAGCCTTGGCGTTATCTTCATGTAGTAAATCTTACGGTCAAGATGTACTTGGTAGTAAATATGCTACCAATAAATTAAATATTGCAGGTTTAAATAAAAGCTCATTATGGCGAAGAGGAAGACACTCGAGAGTCTCAGCTCATATGCAGCTCAGAATTAAAATCCCCAAACTACACAATGGCAGAAAAGTTGGGGAACAATTTCTTGAGAATCCGTAGAAACCATCTGCTTCAAGAAATAATGTCGTAACTAAACTCCAGCGCCACCAAATGAAAGTCGAGAAGAGCTTAACCCTCGACCTCAAATTTTTTTACTCATACTCCCAACATCACAACCACAGTCACTAGACTGACGCTGGCATCAGGTTATCACCAACATCAGAATGCGGACGGAACTACCGTCTGGCAGAAAGCTTTAAAAATTACATTAGAGCAAAATTCAACATGAAATAAATTGTGTTAGAATTTTTACTACGTGTGCAAATAACGGTAAGTGGGGCAGTCAAGGGTTCAGAGAAATAAGTGACCTGGAGCTCGACGATCTGTGCGAGAAGAAGCGTGGTCTCCTCGTGCTGCTTGAGGGCGTCCTCATTCTTCTGGCGCAGCTCGACAGACAGCTGCATCACTTGCGTGTTGGCCGAGTCTGTTGATGGGCAATGCTTTTTGGTATACTTCACATCGTATGCTAATTACACCATATTCAAAGTCTCCCCAACACTCGCTGAAACTTGTGTAGCCACGAAAATTTTTTTACTTTCTGATATGGCCAGGAGCCTTCTTTATCCATTGGTCTTACAGTATAAGCTCTTTCGAGCACTCAAATTATGCGGGATTTCACAGTGCCAGAGTTATTTACCAGTGAAAGACTCTCCTATTCTGATTGAACAGTTTCATTATTAAAAATTTCGTCCGAAAATTAAATTCAAAGCCACTTCAACAATTAGGAAACAAATAAGCCTAATCGTCTACACTTACCAAAACGGATTGCATTAGCGTGGACTTAGCCTGAACTGACCACCGCAGAACAATGTAAATATGAAGTAAAAAGTTCACTCCTCGAGGAAAACTCCTGTGTCGCGTTGCTCGAATTAGCAGCGCTCGTCTGGAGAGAGCTGCGGATATTCCCATTCTAATATTCATGACACAATGAAAATACCAGAGCAAAAAATAGCGATCAGACGTTATACTTGCTATCTGATTTAAAAAGAACAAAGATCAAGCACCTAAAATCGTTCCTGAGAAAATTTGCTTCTCGTAAGATTGAAATTAAACATTTATCCTCAACCTATGTCTAATGCAGGAAAGGGATGCAAAGAGAGATATTGTAATTAAGCACGAACTCGGTGCTGACAGATACTATTCTGTTCCATGTTCCGTTTTGTTGGTGTGATCATGAGAATTTTTCCGCATCGTACGTAGCCTCACTTCCTGACAATGGCGACGCTCCCTAGAGAACAAACCAGACACGACACACAATACCGGCTAGACACGACACAATACTGGCCTCACAAGACACAATACTAATCAGACAATAGAATACTGATACCGGCACCTCGATCCCTCACACGACACACTACCGCCACACGGGCACCCACCGAGCTGCCTGATGACGTCCCTGGTGAGGGAGTCCTCGCGCTCCTCACACTCTGAGGTGGCACCAGCGAGACGGGTCGCCTCGTCCCTGAGGAGCTTGTTGTCGTCCTGCAGGTGCTTCACCCTCTGCTGCAGCAGCTCCACGCTCATGTGACGCACTGTCGACGGCGTCGCTGCACACACATACATACAGTCGTCATCTCGGGTCACTTCTGATGACGTCGCACTCGACAGATTGCCAGTGTGTGTGCAATAACAGTGCATGCAATGGTAGAGCGTTTTTGATTTGCAATGGAAAAGAGTTTTTGATTTGCAATGGAAAAGCGTTTTTGATGTGCAATGGAAAAGAGTTTTTTATGTGCAATGGAAAAGAGTTTTTGATGTGCAATGGAAAAGAGTTTTTGATGTGCAATGGAAAAGCGTTTTTGATTTGCAATGGAAAAGAGTTTTTGATTTGCAATGGAAAAGCGTTTTTGATTTGCAATGGAAAAGAGTTTTTGATTTGCAATGGAAAAGAGTTTTTGATTTGCAATGGAAAAGCGTTTTTGATTTGCAATGGAAAAGCGTTTTTGATGTGCAATGGAAAAACGTTTTTGATGTGCAATGGAAAAGCGTTTTTGGAAAAATGTTGCACACACCGCGCCCATCTCAGATCACTTCTAATACCAACGCACTCTTATCAACTGATTCCAGTGTGTGCAATTTGGGAAAAAAAAACATTTTCGAAAGACACTAGCCTCACGTCTACAATAGTTGTTGAGATACATCACCATGAATGAATGTACAAAACAGCGTTTCAGAAAAAGCTTTTTAATTTTTTACTGGGGCCCTTACATAGGTTTTCATAGGCAAATTTAGCTAAGGTAGAAGAGGCTGCTGTCATACGAATTGCATGCTTCACCAAGGAGATGCATCATCATTATCATTTCGGTTCATTTCAAGAGTAGCCGATAATTCTTCGTTCCGCTAGGGTCCTTTATTTCAAATTGTTGCTGTACATTTCTCGTCTCGGAATGACTCTCATGTAAAAGAGAACCAAACCAACCTAGTTTGTCCACGTATTCAATTTGGTTCTTCCTATTTAAATCGGAAAAGAACTAAAAGAATATCCAAACGCAGCTCACACTAATCAACTACTTGCCCCACATACCACACAACACCGAACTGAACGAAGATTTTTCCATTTAAATCGGAAAAGAATTAATAAATCTCCAAACTCAGCGCACACTAATCAACTACTTGCCACACCCACCACACAACATCGAATTGAACCAGGATTAGAGTCCCAAAACAACACCTGGAGCGGGGTTTCCCACGCCACACTCACTCTCTCTGCTGCTGTCGTCGCCATCTTCAGTGTAGATGGAGAGGAGGTTGGCCTTGAGCTGGAGCTGGTGCTGGAGTTGGGTGTTGGCGTCGGTGGCAGTGTTGAGCTCCTGTTCCAACGCCGCCTGCCGCTCCTCCAACGCGCGGTTGCGGCACACCAGCTGCTGCCCGATGCGGGCCGCCAGCTCCAGGTCCTTCTCCTTCTGCACACCGGTAATGAAGCGTTAGGCGAGTTTGTTCTCAATCATACCACGGGGAAATGAAACGTCAAGTGAATTTGTACTCAATTTCGGGTTCTCTTCGCCTTGTGTGCGTGCTGCAGTGTGGCACGCGTGTTGTAGAAGCCGTAAGGCCCATTTCACACTGAGCTAGCAAAGCAGCATCTAGCAGCTCGCATGAGCTATCTAGCACACGGTCAGCGGAACTGGTAGGTAGGAATAGCATAGTCACCTCGCATGCTGGATGCTGGATAAAACGTGCGAGTTTAGTGTGAAAGCAACGGCTCGCAATAGTGTTATTACTACCTACCAGTTTCGCAAACCGTCTGCTAGATAGCTCCTGCGAGCTTGATAGATGCTGCTTTGCTAGCCCAGTATGGAATGGGCCTTACGGCTCGTACAACACGCGTGCCACACTGCAGTACGCACACAAGGCGCCAGCACAGCACGTACACAAGGCGCCAGCACAGCACGCACACAAGGCGCCAGCACAGCACGCACACAAGGCGCCAGCACAGCACGCACACAAGGCACATCCGTTCGTACAGTACGGACACACTAGCATCAATACGTCGGTCGAGGTACCATGATGAGGACGCGCCCATCATATCGACCTGATGAGATCACGCGCGTTGGGTCGCACGAGACAAAGCTGTATGTTGTGCTGAGGTTCCTAGCTCTTGTGTCAGAGGACCAAGTACGTTGCCAATATAGGAGTAACTATCTTATATCTTTATATGCCATTTTCTCCACAAGTCGTTGAGTTACTGAGCAATTCAAATTAAGAAAATACAGTCAAATTTTATCTACAGTACTGGAAAATTGCTTTTTACATCTAACGAAGTGGAGCACCCAGCCAAGGATAAAGCTTAGCTCGAAGGAAACTGCAGATGGCCACGCACAGTCGCTAGTTCATGTGAAACTGATATAGTAAAGCTTCAATTAAAGCTGACCCAACACATTCATTGCGGTGTGACCCACCGGTGGGTCGTGCTTAAGTTTTTCCTGCTGCAAAACAACCCATCGATGGGTAAAAAGGTTAAGAACCACTGATCTATCATAACGATTTGTGCAATGCCTTACAGTACCAGCTTCAACATGCAGGATTTCGTTTCAACGAGTCATTTACGAAGTCGATACCTAATGCCGGCTTATCATAAGAAGGCACAGGTCGCTTCTCATTGCCTGAGGCCAGTGTTAATCACTAATTTTCGCCAGAGAGCCACTTCGGTTAAACGCACTGATTGAGAGAGCCGCAGCTACTGCAAGTTAGCGCATATTATATACTAATTAATTAATTTATATTTTTTGCGAGAGCCGCGCAATGAATACCACTGCAAGCTTAGGCAATCGAAATGCGGAAGCAATAAAGGGATTTAAGCTCGATCACAAGCAGATAAGATCCTTTGAGCTAGAACCAATAATACAAAAATGTCCTCAGAGCAGGAGCCAGGGAACAAATACTCAGAATAACAGCCTCAGATTTTTTTTTACTAATAAAGCTGCTCTAAAAAAAACCTCTTCCACGTTCCCTTAACTCCATACTAAAGGATGCCTTCTTACTCCTCTCTTTGAACATCTTTGTTGTGGTAAGGGGGGGCTAAAACTTTCTTAATATCAATCTATCAGTCAACCTCTTCCACAGTTCTGATACCAAAGACACTCAGTAAAAATTGTCAAGTAGTTCATAAGGCTTTCAATTGAGGACATGTTTTTAGTGAAAGTGTTCGGCGTTCATTAGAAACAAACCAAAAAGAATTGAATGATTAAATAAATTTAGAATATTGACAAACACGACTTTTACTGAGTTTGCAGCTGATTATTATTTCACTTCAATGTTTTGCAATTTTGGTCATTTTATACAACTACTCTGAGAAGAAAAAAAAAACATTTCCATATCCAGCGGAATATTACACCTGAATGTAAAAAAACGAATCGCTGGGTAGAAGTATAGAAGCTTCGCTACATCAACAAACTACTCCAGCCCAAATACAAGCGCTGAACTCTCTCGTCTCCCATTGTGAGTTGGAAGCAGTTCCGAGAAGCACCAGGAGCAATGGCAGAACTTTGGCAATTAGTAATTTTGTGTATTGTGAGGAGTGCACAGACAGGCAGGCAGGACTGACCTCTTCAAGTAATCGCGTGACGGCGTCCACATCGCTGTAGGTCTTGGTCATCTGGCTCACCCGGCTGCCGCATAACACTGCAATCGAGGCGAACTTATTTAGTATCCAGCAAATTACAGCAAATGGAAGCCCAGGCAAACTTATTCAGCATGTAGCAGGCACCAAATCACACACACAGCATGTAGTAGGCAGCAAATCACACACACAGCATGTAGTAGGCAGCAAATCACACACACAGCAAACGAAAGCACATAAACCTACACATAAGCTGTTTGGTGGCGTGAAACAGACAGCTACCACAGGTGGTATGCAAACGAACCTTACGATTAAGCACAGATACGAACGTCGAAGCACATATTTAGACGGATCAAATACGAACCAAGGGTAATGCATTATATATCACACTTCTAAAAAAAATGAGAGTGGAAATAATTAATCGACTCGTAATTTTATGAACATGAAAACTTGTACGGAAGCATAAACACGACCGGTGGTCACTGAGGGGATTCCCATAACGCGGGCCATCCACAGGTATGCACAAACTGAACTTTTACATATACTTCATATAAATTAACACGTCGACAGCCTATTGGGGCATAAGAGTACCACCAGGTAAATAGCTCATTTACGTATCGGGGTGAATGAACAGCATTTCAATTATTTCAACACATTTTTTAGAAGAGATTTGCGCATACGAAGTAAAATATAAGCATTGAGCATGCTATTTCATTTTCCCATTTCTTAAAGAAAGATCCAATTTTTGTCGAGCAGTAAGGTCGTTTTTTAAACTTTGCTACTTACAACCTAACTCAACATGAGACCAGCATCAGCGAACGTGTTAAATGAAGCCACGCTCCTGCTTATCTTACGTTCATTTTCCTATAACTGATATTGAGTTGAACATCTAACTCCAGTGTAACCCATCACAGTTGGTGCATTGAAGACGGTCCCGAGGCAGAGGCGACTTAAGGGCCGATTACACTAGGGGACATTTTGGCCGTGAGGCGCGACACGTGTATACGAGGCTCACCACTGAGGCTCATATTTGTGTGTGTTTATACGAAGTTCCCTATTCGCTCTGATCGAATTCGTAATGCACGATATTCAAGAGCCTTGCATGTAACTACCGTGGCGAATAGGGAACTTCGTATAAACACACACAAATATGAGACTCAGTGGTGAGCCTCGTATACACGTGTCGCGTGGTGAGCCTCGTATACACGTGTCGCGCCTCACGGCCGAAATGTCCCCCAGTGTAAACGGCCCTTTGGTCCGGTGTCTAAGCACTATGTCAATATCTGTGTTGTGAGGAGCACTCCAACATCATTTGGTCACGGAACTGTCACCGCTCAACGATTATCGAGGCCTTCCTTACCTTTTGCTTCGCGTACGTCCCTCTCGCTGCCTCTAAATGGTGCAAATTTAATAAAACGTATCATTTACGCTCACTCTCAAAGCAACTTATTTTCACGACTGGAAAGTCCCGCCGAAGATGAGGGTAGGCAATACTTCGACCGCGCATTAAAGCAGGAATATGAATCTAGCAGGAGACATTTTGGTGGTCCAATAAAGCTGGGGTCATCACATTACTAAGAGTTATAAACAAAGTGTTGATAACGAAAGTAGTTTCTGTCTGGCGAGCCGTGATAGCGTTAACTCTATGATCCCTTGGATGACGACAGAGCTGACGCTCAAAAGAATTTCAACTCGAAGACATGGACTCTAATACGGGAACTCTCCGCTTAAAGGTGCGCTGCAGCAAACGCTGATACAGCGGGAAGCTGCAGGCTAGAGGTCAACCGAAATAAACGTCACGCAAATGAAAAAAAAAAAAGAACGTGATGATTGCTCCCAACCGCTGGAAGAGAAATAAAAAGATACGTTCTTAGAAGCCCAGTCTCGCGAGCATGTGTACTCGTCTCCCGCTCGGCAGCGATGAATTCAAGGCACAAAAGGGAGTCTAAAGTAAAAAGCCATACACACACAAGAAATAAACACATACTAACGATTGAGGAGAAGACAGCAGCACCTCTACTCCTAAGCAGAACTCGATTGAAGAATATTGGAACTATTCGTATGCAGTACCTGGTGAACTGAGGTCGCCCAAGTATAACGAATCGGTGCAGTTCTCTATATTCAGTGCGCGCGAGTTCATTTTTCTCGGTCGCATTGGAGCTAAATTGCGATTGCGTAATGCGGGTGTTGTTGAAACTCAATGCGTAATTTGGATTGCGTAATCCTAAGTCGTTGAACACTAAATTATTTCGGACATGATGAAATTTTAAATAGGATAGTAGCAGAAATTATACTCGTCACTTCAAAAACCGTCAAACTGATTGGTTGTGGCAAAACACCACCAACACTGATTTTCATGAGCTGGAGATGACTGCACAGCACACATGCTTTTCGCACACGCCACAAATAACAAAGAAACAAACTACAGTAAATCCCTACCACAAAGAGCTCAATTCAACAGGACCTCACGGCATAATTCACAAGTATTTGACATTTTTTTCGTATTTTTACTACAGAAATGACCAAAAATAACAGAATTCTTAAGTACCAGCGAGGATTTAGAATCAACCGTAGATATTCAGTGAAAACTGAAATTAAGGAAACTTTGGGAACTCGTGCATCCTGGTCTGGGAGACACGGCCACATGTTGCACACTGACACGGCATCAGTCGCAGGCCTTGCAGCCACTGGACAGCGAGCGACGTGCCTAGGTTTGGTATGTGCGGCCAGAGCTCCAGCAATTCAACACGTTGACTGCGATGGGTTCAACTAAAGTTCAATATTCAACTCAAATTTAAAGTCAAAAGTTGTTCAAAATTTCATAAATAGCAGACATTAACTGGGTCCGTTAAGTACTATTAATTTTAAAAGAATGTTAAATTTTTTTCAAACGACCCACCGATGGGTCGTATCGCAAGCAACGTTCATGCTAACTTCCCCACGCCTACACACTCGATTTCAAATCCCAAGGACTTATTTGCCGCCGAACTCAAATGTGAAGACCGCATGTTCAGTTCCGTGTACAACACAGGTCAAGTATCCTTGGTGTCATTACTGGGATGTGATCACGGTGTTGTCTAAACATGGCAAACAGATCGAAATATCAATGTTTTGGCAGAATCATAATTGAGCTTATTCGTATCTACACTATTACGAAATTAGTGCATAATTTATACAAATGTGCGATAGCATCATCGTCGTGTTTCACCCAAAAACACGCTACGCACAAAACCAAAACTGAGCAAACGAGAACAAGAAATAATTCAAACATCATCCGTAATTCCGTAAGCGCATAAAATAGATTGCTAAAAATATTCCAATTATACTGTATGTTATTAAGAAAGTCCCACGAGTTTGCCAGAATTCAAATTTATATTCGTTTACTTACATAAAACAGAAAAGGCTTAACGTTTCAAAAGCTCAAGCCAACAGAATTGTATTTGGCATAAACCGACACGTTTATCCAAAAGCTCTTACACTACAACCATACTGAGCAGTTCGCTAAAATAAAGTTCGATGAGCGTGGAAGAGTCTAAGTAACACAAGATTTAGGAAGATCTACCATCCAGTTGCGTCACCAGAACGCAGTCTCGTCACACACCCGTAAGACCAAGT
>JACJUY010001648.1:22629-43824 GCA_014220935.1 Platorchestia sp. MABIK | reverse complement strand
ATCACGCAGCGCTTGCGTTCTCGAATTGAATACTGACCTCGGAGCCGTGCCTTGGAGTAGGAAAACTAGAGAGCCTCGTTGCAGGAGTAGGCGACGACGAAGACAAGCGGACACACCCACTCTCTCATTAGCCCAGTAACCCAAATGCAACTTCACGCACCCGAGATCTTTGAAGATTATTTAATGTCCAGCCGAGTAGACGAAAGATTTAGACCCCGAGCATGAGGCACGCATCCAGTGGACATTTAGTTGGAGTGCAAAGAGCGAACCAAAAGCGAGGGGGTCAAGTCTAGGGAAAGACTACAAGAGAACAATGCTCTAATGCAGCCTTTCTCAACCTTTCCTTCATCGTTGACCCTCTTGGCTTTATGTATCAAGTACATTAGGCTGAAATTGGCCTCAACCAGGGGTAAATTTACTTTTTTCCAATTTTTCGACCTTGCGAAACTGTTCCAGGTCAACACGTGTTAAAATACAAAGATAATGACTCATCATCTTTACTAAAAGAACACTCAGTTGTTAAAACTCTATATCTGTCACCTCAACCATGGGTAAATTTACCCTTGGTTGAGAACCTGTGCTCTATGTGTAATGAGACGGCGCTCGATGGGAAATAATTTCCACGGATGTTGTACACAAGCAGCGCGCCAGTGATCAATTTAAGGTGCATGAGACCAATCGCCAACCGAGGAATAACGAAGGTTTGGTGTTATGTTTTAAACCGGCGCATCAGTGCTTACAACTTACCTCTTCTTCTCTTAGTTCGTGCTTAATTTTTGCTCAATAAAAGTATAAAAATACACATGCATGTGCATTAATGAAATTAATTTAAGTATCCCTACACATTAAATACTTCAAAAATCTACTAGATCATATTAGAGTCTGAAAATTTTTAACGGAAAATGCCAATGCACCACAGCTTTTTTTCCTCATCAAAGAATTCGAAACCCCGAGAGACGTGAACCCGAACATCAACGCAACATTTATACTCAACAGAATTCATAAGCCATTGATTCACGATGAGAAATGTATCTCTCAAGTCTTCATGCCTAAAATAATTATTTTCCCACGAGAGAGAAATGAACTACAGCGCAACCTCCCACATCTCTTCGCGCTGTAAAATACAAGAATAAGAAAACGACTAGCACGGGAAAAAAATAAAATTGTTTGCTAATCAACATCTAGGACATCAGAGCAACAGAAATCTAACAATTTAAAATTAAGTCTTCGTAATGAACTTGTTTTGAGAAGGCTGGGAGCTTGCTCAATATATTTGATGCCTTACGACTTTGTTCGAAAGCGAGCGGAATTTTATTTGCTCGCCCTCAATATCTGCTCCAATTGCATTGAAATAGGCTACACGAGATATTAGCGAACCTACTGGGAAATACATTCATTTACTGGAAAACTGAAAACGATGAATATTTCCTTTAATAGATACATCGGAAAAATATCACAAGAGCATCATGAATCAATGATTATACGATAGATAAAAAATAGGGTGGAACATGAGAATGTAATATGCAGAATTGAACAGAACAAAAAACGGATTTAAGAAGACTTAATTTCTAGCGAGACGAGGAAGTTTAGGCTAAATATATGGCCGACCACGCCCTCGCAGCGACCTCTTTCTGGATAAGCCACGAGCAACGAGGCACATCAGTAACGAACAGCAGCAGTGCAGGTGTCTCTTTCGCCCTCACGGGGACAGCAGTGAGGGCTGCACTCCACTGTGATATTGTATCCATACAGTAGGACTATATTATGGAAGTTTCGCGTTCATGGTAACCTAAAGCCGGTGCAGAAATGATATATGCCCTGTATAAAGAAATGATGGACTGGGGAATATCAGACACACAGATGAGATGTCTCTAGCGTCTTTGGTGGTGAAAGATCCTATATAATTATAATAACAAAGCCGGTACGAGTGAAGCATCTTCTCGGTGAACGTTGCGGGTGGTGACACACTTCTAGCTTACACTTTTCTCACAGCTCAACCGTCAGAATTTGCATCACGCATCTCTTAGAGCAGAACGCAATGCAGGAAGAACTCTATGAATATGACTACTATGGAAAGCACAGTGAGATAAAATTAACTCTTGCACCATTTCGAATTTCATTAACAACGAAATGAGTAAAATGGCGAGCAAAGAGGAAGCTACCCCGGAACTCGTCTCGCTAAGCACACACCTCGGGTAAAGTCTCCCTTTTTTGCTGATTATGTAACCGCGTATACTGAAGACCTCATCTTGAAACTACAAACACTTACTTCATCAAGTACATACACAACTTTGGAGAGACATGGCCAGCGCATCTGAGGGAGAAATCCCGACAGTCGAAGGAAATTTAAAAATTAAATCGACCGTAAACCCCTAAATGGCTTCAGATTTACCCCAGTTGTCTGCTTACGCGTGTTTATGTACAGCGCTCGATAATGAAACATTGACGCTCGTCTCATAGTGAGAGCAAATATACATACATTACCACTCCGCTGAATTACGGACAACGGAAAGAGACGCCACTCTGCGGCCGCATGATGCATGCAGCAGAGCATGGTAAAATAGATATACGAGCATACAATGAATTGCACCAATTAAAGCAATCGGTTAGGAAGAAAGTGTGTTGTTGCATGACAATGCACGTCCACACAAGACATACAGACTACATCTCGAGTCTTCCGACTATCATTACATCAGACTGTTTGTCGTCGCTTACCCTGTCTAGTCGTCGCTTTCCTTAGGAGAGAGCCTGCAGGAAGAGGTGCATGAAAATTGCTTAACAGCCTGACAAACGTTTTTCTACCTGGAGTGAATGGTCAGGCTTTTAGACATCTGAACGAATTATATTTAAAAAAAGGTACCATGAAGAAAATTTGCGAACTCTTTCAAAGGTTGTTTCTCATTTTGAACCAATTGAAAACGCATGACTGATGATATATGGATGGTCGATGTATCATCGGACATACATTTTGATGCATTCCGACATTCCGAAGTTTATTAAAAATTCGCTTATCATTATTATGATTAATATTCGCTTTTTAAATTTTTTTCCACTTGTACAACCACTCTGTAAAATTCAAAGAGAAAATTGAGATGGCTGCAATGAACGAGAAACGGAAGACAGTTTCGTCGTCTGTTTACGCAGGACACACCGACATCGCTTGGCACGAGGTAACACTGAGCTAAACATTTGACAAGGAGCAGCAGGGTTGCGTGTGGGGCACGCATGCTGAGCGATGGCAGGCGCAATTTGAACACAGGTGTCAAAACGAGCGGCAGGCATGCCACCTACGCTTCTGCAGTCAACATACAGTAGCACAAAAACCAGCCGAGCTCGGACCTCGCATTCTTATTAATAGTTAGTTTAAGCCTCCCTATCCGCCACAAAGGCGATCCACAGAGAGGAAGGAGGAAGGCTCCATTTAGTATGGAGTTAAGGGAACGCGGAATCTTTGCAGAAAGGGCATAGAAACAGTAAGTTGAGAAAGAAGATTATGGAACAAGATCAAGTTGAAGAAGAAAGTAGTGGGTGCTGAAAAACAGGAGAGCAGTGAACCGGAAAAAAAGATGGTCCTTAACATAACAAAAACATTTTATCTCACCAAAAATAAGGCCTACCTAACTCTCAGGTCGGGTCATCACACATTCCTCCTGGGAGCGCTAATTCCTATAGACACAATAGTTATATCCTCCTGAGGGGATCTGCTCAGTCAACATAGTACAAAAACCAGCCGAGCTCAGAGCTCGCGATATCTATGAAATGTAAAGCTAAGCGACGTCACATACTCCCACGTAGCTGTGGCGAACGTGCTCCCGTGTGAAGGTGTTCATCCTCCTACAGAAAGCGGCGTCTGAAGACAATGGAATCGCAACATGAAAATTAAAACAACATAGAGGACTGAGTCGGAGTTTACACGCACAAAGCTGAACGTGCATTAAAATGCTGAAGATTAACGCTGATTAGGAACCTAAGTATTCGATCAAAACGCAGACCACGACTTCTGGTCACCGTGGCCGAGTGGTTGAGAGCGCGCCCTTCACGGGAAGGTGTCGGCAGTGCCGCCCGGTGATTCTCCCCGTTGGGAAAGGGAGAACTCAGCCACAATTTCCCCACTCTACCCAGGTGTCGGAAATGGGTACTGGCACCGGCCTGACTGGGGGTAACCGTTATTGCGTCCTTGTGTTAGTTATAAGGCATTTGAAAAAGCAATGTATTATACAAGATATGCATCAGGCATGATTGGAATAAAACAAAAAATAAAAATAAAACATCCTCTCCCCTCTGCACGAAGACCTGAGATGAGGCCCCGGCGTTTCTGCTCGTAAAGTTAAACAATGGTCGCCTCACCTGCATTCGTGTCGGAATAACTGGAAAGCCAGGCCGGAGACGAGCACGACTTCCAGGTTGCTTGCCATACAATCTAGATCAAAGAAACCGTCGCCACGACGCAACTTGGAAACCGTGACCGCGAAATGCTCCGCGTGAACCAGAGCAGCCACGTCCTAAACCTAAAATTTCAGCACGAGGCTCAAATACGTATTTTTTTCTAAACAGACTCGATGTTTCGCTGATGCTTCCTTGGATATCATGAACAAGGAGAGGAGTTCAAGAATGAGATAATCTCGCACAATGAAAGTTTTCAGTCGGGTGCATGAATGTGGACGTATAAAAGCGTCTCCAACAGATATTCCTAGACCCAATTGAAACGTTCATGGGAAGCATTCAAGCTGGCTTATAGTCATTGAACAATGAACATTTTAATAGGCGAATTAACACCTAATTAGGCAGTGAATAAAACCAACCCATCACTTACATTTAAATGGTAAGCAATTGTTATCGAAAACAGATTAGATTAGATTATTAGTTAGTTTAAGCCTCCCTATCCGCTACAAAGGCGATCCAAAGAGAGGAAGGAGGAAGGCACCATTTAGTATGGAGTTTAGGGAACGTGGAATCTACGCAGAAAGGGCATAGAAACAGTAAGATGAGAAAGAAGTTTATGAAACAAGATCAAAGTTCAAGAAGAAAGTAGTAGGTGTTGAAAAAACAGGACAGCAGTGAACCGAAAAAAGATGGTCCGTAACAGAACAAAAACTTATTTTATTTCAACCGAAAGGAAGCCTACCTAACCTTTAGCTCGGGCCCTCACATAGTCCCCCTGGGAGTTATCGAAAACAGATTAAGCTCGCAATATCAACATCAATCTGCATTCTACAGCCTGAGAGCGATATGAAAAAGCAAACGAACCCTCTAGAACACAGACTAATGCAAGAAGAGACTTGTTGTAATCAATTTCAAAGAGAATTACGGTGATAATTGTTTTCAAAGAGAATTACGGTGATAATGGTTTTCAAAGAAACTTTTTGTAATTGCTGTCGAAGAGACTTATTGTAACAGTTTTCAAATTCATGCCCGCATGCATGACTTCTTTATTCGGGCGAGACCAGCAGGCGACCGGGTGCCCCTCACCTCCGGAACCCTCAGCACAATATCCAATGAAGAGAACTGCAAACCTTGACATTACGGACGGCGCCGCTCGACTCCCAAATACACGTTATGATCGCAGGTGGTTACTATTAAATGCTTCGTGTGAGGGAGCTTTAGTTGAAGGTCAGCATAGAGATGGAGGAAGAGAGGAGTTAACGTGGAAAATAACCTTGTAATTTATTTTGAATCAACTCTCTTGGTATGAAGCTATAAAACTGAACAATTTGCAATTGGAAAAGCGTAACCATAATCTCGTGTTGTTACAAACAAGTGTTAATATTTGTACGATTTTCCAATTCAGAGCTATTCCAGAGCAAAAGCGTAATCAAGCATATAGGTGCATTTGTTTTCAACGAAAATCAACACCATTCAAATCAAAAAGACAGCAAACTTTTCCTCACATCTGCATGACACCGTCATGACTTTCAGAAAAGCAAGAACCAATTCCTTTACTATTGAAGTAACGCTAATCGAAACCATCAATACCTGAGCCGAAGGACGCCAAGTTCGACACATCCTTGAACCAAGTCTATCGATCCTGAGGAGGAAATCCTGCCCCCGCTGGAGCGAGGCTTCAGCTGGAAGGCTACACTCGGCTCACATCGATGAAAAAAAGATT
Organism: Platorchestia sp. MABIK; assembly: GCA_014220935.1. Classification (NCBI taxonomy): domain Eukaryota; kingdom Metazoa; phylum Arthropoda; class Malacostraca; order Amphipoda; family Talitridae; genus Platorchestia; species Platorchestia sp. MABIK. Next base: position 37,718 of record JACJUY010001648.1, on the reverse strand, counting down.
TTATCTCTAGTATCAAGGCCAGCATCAGCAAAGGGCATTCTCTGGAGACACACACAAATCATTCCTGGAGACAAGCGTCATTCGTGCGTTCACATTCCAGTAGGCGGTGTTCTGCATGTGAGGTGCTTGAGTGTTGCTTCCGAACGAAATAGAAAGTTACGGAAGACGAGGTAAAAGAAGACTCGCTATTGATCATCTCCAAATGAAATTTTAACCCTCACGAGTGCTTCGCTTCGAATGCTTAGAACTGGTATACTACTTGAGAGAAAGTGAGTCGCACAGGAGCAACTTTGTAAAGATAGACAGCGTCAATTATCGCGTCTTCAAAATTACCTGAAGAACACCTACATATATCCGTCGTTCTCCACTCGTAGTAGTCGGAGGAGATACGACTGCTCCAAATGTATTCATTTGAGAACTGTAACTTGGTTTACGTCGCAGGAGCCTCAACTCGGCCGTACCTACAGACGTCTATTTACTTATATGTTCTCGTAAAAAGCAAGCGCCGACTAAGCCGCCATGGCCACCGTGAGAACTCCAATGCTAATACCCTGAAGCGCAAGTAACCTTGCAAACTACAACTACTAATAATGACCGTGAGTCAGTATCTCTTTCCATGGAAACGGCAGAAAGTGAGAGCAGAGCCCGAGAAGCAGAAACAGGAGAAGAAGCAAGGGCACAAATCGATGCTTCGGAGGGAGAGAGTTGCATCGCGTGAGGGGGCGGCAGAGGGGTCTACAGCTCGCAGGGAAGCATGCGCCGCCGCGCTGTCCTACGCAACATACGGCAAACCTCCTCAATTTTTTCCGTGTCCCACGTGCCATCAAATTTCGAACGCAATGAAAAGAAACAAACTGTCCGCCAAGTTTATCCAAGTTTTTGTACGAAAAGAAACAACTGTCCACCAAGTTTACCAAAGTTTTAGGACGAAAAGAAACAAATGTCCACCAAGTTTATCACAGTTTTCGGAAGAAAAAGAGCGAAATTTCGACGCAACAGAAACTGGACGAGGTGTAGCCCCAAAACTATAGCCACGAGAAACGGCTCAACAAACTAGACGGTTTAGGTGACTTTTTAAAAGTGGGTGACTAGTCTTTTTCCCCTCTTTCGTGGTCTACAACACAGGGTCTCCTCAACCAGGGATAAATTTACCCCAAAGCTGCTAAAATTATGTAGTCGGGGGTAAATAATTGAAGTACTTGATGACTTAAAAACAATTAGATTTAATTTAATTTTGCAAAATGAGAGAGAGAACGCAAAGAAAGTGTGTGGGTTTCGCATGGGAGTAGGGGTTAAATGGAGAAATACATAAAGCCTAGGGGGGCAATCCATTAAGCTGATGGAGGAAAGGTTGAGAATGGCTGGTCTACAACAAAGGTGCTCAGGGGTCATCGATCTGAGATCGCTCGCTTCCCAGCGAAAGTCCTCTCACACGAGACCTAAAAAAAAGACCTAAGTGACGTGACCTGCCCGATCTCGTTCACGTTAATGACACCCACAAAGGTTAACAGCAATTCCGTTAATTGTCGCCACGACGAATGCAACAGCGTCTCCTACGCTTCAAAAACATCCATGGCACATGTGAGAGCCTCGGAATCAGCATTCAAATTTCTGAAAGATGCTTCAATTAAGTTGCTGTTGGCATATTTATACCTTGCTTCTCTCAACGCTCATTTTCTGCGTTGCAACTAACAAGAGAACACCAAACATGATTCAGTTTCCAATAATTTACATCCTAGTTAAGAATTTAATTCGAAAAAGAATCGTGGATAAGCTTCTATGAGATCCAGACTGATGTCTGAAGGTTCAATTTAAATGAATGATGGCAAATGATAACGTAATTCACTAGAATTTGGAGCGATAATAAAGTTTATTTTGCTTTTTCGTTCACGTATTTACAAGCAATTTACACAACCAAGTATTTATTTTCCCGTATCAGTAATACCATCATACGAATACCATAAGCATTTCATTCCAAGCAAAATTATGATGGTATTACTGATACAGGTATAAATACTCGGCTCGGGTATTTGTGGGACACACTGTTACAACTAATCAATGAATATTTTGGCAACGCACACTAGTTCGCACGACACACACACACTGGCGTATAGTACGGACACAAACATCCCTAACTTGTACACGACGCTCTCAATCCACAGCGACCTTGACCTCCTTCACTGTGTGATCGATCTATTGAGCGCCTCACGCTGCGTGCTCCAAGTAATTGTTGAATACCAGTGTACACACCCGTCAAAAATGACGGGATTCTACGTTTTCCTCGCCTAAATCCTCCAGATGTGGATGCCGAACAAAAAAACTCATCCCAAAAGTACCCGCGATTGAAATATTCCTGTACATGGGCACTGCTGAAACTCGTATCACAGATACGGTGCTTCTCAAGAAGCGGACACCAAACAAATACATAAATAAACACACCAGAGTGTTACTCGGCAAGATTTGGCTACATACTCGGCAACAAAACATTACAGGTAAACGCTTATGCCATTTTAAATCGTGTGTGGAAGACATTTCAAAAAATTAAATGCACTTTACTTTTACGCAGCACATCGAGCGACTGACTTGGAAATCGCACACGTAATACGACCTGACTTGCCCCCGTGCAGCAAGCACGCTTGACCTACCATCTACAGCGCGCACTAAACGGCGTGTCAAAAATGACGGGATTTAACATTTTCCTCGCATAAATCCTCCAGATGTGGATGCCACGGTAGAGGAAACAAGGTAGGGTCAAACCAGTTTTTTTTCGTCGACTGTGTGGGTTTGCTGACGTCACAGCAACGAACCAATAGCAGTGCTCAGATTGCTTCTGGTAGCACTGCTACCCCCAAATCCGTCTCCACTATTGGCCTAATGGCACTGCGGTTTGGTGACGTCATAAAGTTTGTTTGAAATAAAGCCTTTCCATTGGCTACCCGAACAAGAAGAAGTGTAATTTTCCCCATAGAAGTGACCCTACCTTGTTTCCTCTACCGTGGTGGATGCCCAACAAATACATCCGTCCCAATAGTACCCGCCATTAAAATATTATTGCACTTGTGCACTGGTGAAACTCGTATCACAGATACGGCGTTTCTTAAGAAGTACCACATGGGTTGACAGTTCACTACGGTGAGCAAAATTTCCTTTACTACTTTGACTGCGGCAGACAAAACTAAAGTTCAATAGTTAACGCAAATTTAATTGAAGTCATTTGTAGCAAGCAATTTTGAAATTAGCAAAAATGTATAAAATCGTACCTTCACTTCGTTCTAAGTACTAACGAATATTGACTGAGATCGTGACTGCTGGTCGGTCAGCAGTATTATGAAAATCCCCTCCGTGTACCACTGGTGGCTCACGTCGCAGTCAAAGTGCAAATTTCGCAAAACGCAGGTCACTCGTACGCAAGGCAGAGCGTAATACCTAGAAGGGCGCGCCGTTTTGACGCGAGCTCAAGATGAAGAACGAGCGGAACACGCGCACGCGCCACGCACGAGCGCGCGCGACCGCTGGACGCGGCTTTCACCAGAATGTGCGGGCCTATAACGAAATTCCGTGCCGTAATTCCGCCCTTTTACGACTGCCACAATGAGTCAAGTAAATGCGCCAGTTTGGCGAGCATTGGGGTTGGAGCCGGCCTCGCGCTCCGACTCATAAACACCTTCAGTTTACGCGGGCGTCTGCTCTTTTTATTCCATGTGTGGCATTAGATGCGCATCAAATCGCTACATCAATGCAAGACTGTCGTAACTCAAATGTCGGGATTTCTCAGGAGAAGTATTTCAAAGTATCTAAGTCATACAACTTTAAGGATTTTGCGTAAACAACCAACGCCATCTCTCGGCCAAAAATTCACTTAGACTTGCGACTTTACCCCCAAAAGACGCAGCATTAATTCAGCGTTCTTATAAACATCGTAACTCCATACTTGAAATTTTCGAGTTATGACAGTCTTGCATTGATGCATCAAACGTGCCTCAACAGTGGTAGGAGTCTTCAACACTGCAACATCTCAAGAACTTCCATGAACTCCAAGGAGAATCTTGAAAATTCTATAACATAAAATGCAGAAATCCTGCAGCAAAATCGGTACCATCTTCAGCTTAACCCTTTAGTAGCGACCAAAAGAAGACCATACAGTCCTCTTTTGGACAATTGCTTTTAAATGAGCGCATCTTGACCAGCAAGATTCGGGCTCCACCTTCACCAGAACTCATGGGACTCACAATTTGTCAGATTATAAGCATGTGAATAAAATGCATGCCATGATTTGCTACCACGCGATTCCTCCAAACTGATAATACATAAAAAGTAGCCACAGAGGAGAATTCTTATAGAAAAAACACACTCAACCGACCAGCACTTTCGCTAAAGGTCGGTCACAACACACGCCTGTCTCTCTCAACGCTCTGCAAACTTGCGCGTAAAGCGTGGATACCAAAGAACGCACCAGACGCAGGCGACATCCAGTACACTATTGTACACTGGAGTAGAGTACACAGTTGTGACTTGTGTGGAACAAGTGAAGCAATAGTTCGGTTGCAGCGTTGCTCACTTCTGGAAGAAAACAGTGAAGCGTCCACGCCAACACACCTACTCAAATGTGTGAAGGAGCGTCAACGTGACACGCAAGAATGACAGCTATCAACAACCACAATTAAGTACAAGACGAATGGAAACTCTTACAACACCTTGACGATACATTACAGTAGGACCTTCAAGAACGTACACCATCAATTTCACCGTCATTTAAGGAAGTGTTCACCACATTTGTCTGCACTTATCAGTCGACTGTTTTCCCCGAAGCATCAGTCTGAAATAAATAAGCCAAAGTTTGATGAAGAGAGACGTGATGGGAACAACTGTAAGTTAATAATAACCATTGAATAACATCAAAATAATGTATCCTCCTGGAAATCATACACACGCACGCTTGAGATTTTGAAATTGTTCCGAAAGTAAGGAGACAAAACGGTGAAACAAGGGAGTACTTTTGGTATGAAGTATGTTCAGTTAAACACTAATTTTGGTTAAATTTCCAGAGCGTTGATGTACCAACATAACAAACTTTCTATTTCTATAATTGCTTTCTATTTTATCCCTATACTTCAAAAATGTTAGCGTTTAAACGCGAGCACATAACTTTCTTTTAGACTGAGGTTCCCATAAGTTTTTCGCGAATCGGTAAAACCCTGAACCATTCGGTTCCAAAATGACCCATTCGAATATTCTCGACAACTTATTTCTAACACGATTTTTGCTTATTCCCCCTCGCAATCTGCAAGATCGCAAAATGATACGTCCGAACTGCGTGGAATCCAAACACGCTACACGGAAAAGACCTCCAACATAGCAAGTCATTTATTCTAACGAGATTAGATTAGATATTAGTTTAAGCCTCCCTAACCGCTAAAATAAAAGCGCTCCAAAGAGAGGAAGGAGGAAGGAACCATTTAGCATGGAGATGAGGGAACGCGGAATCTATGCAGAAGGGGCATAGAAACAGTAAGTTGAAAAAGAAGTTCATGAAACGAGATAAAAGTTGTTCGGTAAAAAGTACTAATACGTAGACAATTTAGAGATGGATTATACCGATCAAAAACTAGACAATAGCGCTATTTTCTCTGCGTATTTGAATAAATTTGAAAATCCTTTACACACAACTCAATTTCTTAGACCCTGCTATGAAATCTTAAACTTGCACACAAATACGTTTCGGAAGTAGATGAGCGCGAGGTGACCATACTCGTAAGGACCGAGGGAAGGTAGAGGTATATCATAATTGTATAGGTCACAAATCCGAAGAATTATGCCGTCACCAGCTCAGCGAACTTGACGCTCTTAAATTCTTTCAAGAGGAAAACTGTAGAACTTTTGTGAAGACGCCACATAGCTTAAAAAACATAAATGTCAAGTTTGATCTCCGCCAATCAGAGAAGCGAAAATGTTCCGATAGGATTTAACGGAAGAACCTATACACGTGTACATAGTTCGTGTTAGTCGAATCTACCTTCAGCCTTCATCTCACAAGCAAACTGACGGAAGTAAACAAAAAGCAAGAACAAGTAAACGATGCGAGATGCGACATCTCAGGCAGCACTTTGAGGCGCCGGTCGCTGCCGAAAATTTAGGACTATGATTTTAAAGCCATACGCAGCTTTATCATCTGTTCAGCATTTAATTAATGCTGAACTTGAGCTAAAGTAAGCGATACATTCAACCATTCAAAGATTTTAAAAAAGCAATTTAAACAATTTATTTACCATAAGCGATACATCACTAGATTGTTTCTCAAGTCTAGTACACTGGACATATTTACGTATTGCTACTTTTGGGCCCGAATAAGCTCAGCGACTTGTAGGGCTTCCCTATCATCAACGCTATTTCAAAGTGTACATTTGTGCTCAACAATATATTCTGGAGGTTTCCACCGATATCTCCATGTCCAAAGTAGCGCGTGAATAGTTTAAGAAAAAATGTTTATTCTCATACATGAAACAAAATAAATTTGAGGTTCGTTAATTCGAGAGCAAAATTCCCATTATTTTGTCAAATTTCAGGGTGAAAAAACCCATTTCTGTAGACGAAGGTATAAATGTAAAACAAACGAGATGAATGAGGCCAGGAGTTCGGTGCCAACATTCTGCCCTACACACTAGAGGGCTGAGGTTCTTAATCTCGTTGGAGGCACTGAACCCCACAAGTTCCATTCATGCATTCATCGAACCCTCCGTAGTTGGAAAAATAAAATGTGTTTTTTCCTTCAAATTATGTATATAACTACATACTGTATTAGTGCACAAACTGTTCCATGCCGAACTCAGGGGTTCGACTCACCGGTTCGATCGAGCCCAGGTTAAGAACCACTGCTCTATGGGGACCATGTCAAATGGGTCTCGAGTGCTACATCAGAGATGGAGAGAAAAGAACCGAAACATACCCCCACTGTAAGCCTCAAATGAAAGGTCACCTGCCAGTATTTTCTCATTCATAACTATGTACATGGTCGCTAGGGCAGCACAAAGTGAGAGCGGCAGGTAGCAAACACTCTTTGATACAGAAAACGACTCAAATTAGGGCAGCAAAAACCGTTCCTGTGAACGCACTAAGCTTGCCGTGCAACCAGAATAAGTTACCTCATTTGCCGTTCAGTAAATAAAATACGCAAATTGCAACACTGTACACCTTAGAACAGCGTTGATGATAGGATTCCCTAGAAGTCACTGAACTTATTCGGGCCCACAGGTAGCTATACTCGAACATAACCATTGTACTAGACTTACGAAACAATCCAATTCTGTATGGAACGTGGTAAATGAACTGTTTAAAATTAAATTGTTTCAACACAATCCGTAATGAGACGCGATGCGATGTCAACACCCAAGAATCTGCCGAAGAGACCAGCGCCAGCACAGAGTGGCATGCGACTCGAGACTGACCAAGTTCTTGAACGTGACACACGGGTGGGTCTGCTCTCTGTATTGGAACAGCTGACGGCACCAAATTTCTACAGGTGTCGCTTTTATTTCGCTCGCAAACGCTTACGAAAACCGTACAGAACACGCTGCAAGAACTTGTTAAATATCCTCCGCTCAGAAGTTATAAAACTGTGCGACAGAAGCTTGCGCGAGCATTTTTCGGCGTGATTTTTACATGCTTGAAAATGAGCCTGACGCTCACGGTAAAATTGTAATTGCGAGCATTCATGACGAAGCAATAGCTCTTTTGGAACGGCGATACTACTTATCGCCGAGACAGGAACTAAATTGTCGCATTAACAAAGGAGGACCGAGATACACAAGGGAGGTGCACAAGAACTTTCCTCTGCCACCAGTACTACAGTAACTGGAGAGCAAACAAGCACAAGACACATCCGAGATTATCAGCACCAACAACAACACAAAGCTGCTCGCTAGACTCAATAACTACAGAGAGAGAGGAAAGTCTCCAGGCTAAGGTAAATGAACGGACTCTCTAATAAGGCAGCCAAGAGGTCTTTATCGACTTTAATAACAGGATGTGTGCCAATGATTTTATATAACTGTCACCTTATGTAACCCAGCGTCCGATTAAATCAGCGTGCAAAATGCGCTCGAGAAAGTTTGTTTGGTGTCGCAAGGACTGTATTTCAATCACGCCGTGAATGTATTCCCTAATTGCGCCGTGAATACTTCCGCGAAGAATAGAATGTAATTGATAAGTGTTATGAACGCATTCGAATAGCCCAGTAAATACGTACAAGTCGTTAGGGCAATGGAAAAGATCCTCCTGTACCGTGTGACAATCGGTAGATATGCGGACAAGACTCTTCAGTTAGGCACGCTCATCAGCGTGGTCTGCCATGCTCATCAGCATGGTCTGCCATGCTCATCAGTGTGGTCTACCATGCTCATCAGTGTGGTCTGCCATGCTCATCAGTGTGGTCTGCCATGCTCATCTGCGTGGTCTGCCATGCTCATCAGAGTGGTCTACCATGCTCATCAGCATGGTCTGCCATGCTCATCAGCATGGTCTGCCATGCTCATCAGCATGGTCTGCCATGCTCATCAGTGTGAGCAACGAAAGGCGGCCGTCACACGGAGACCAAACGTAGCGTTTCGTCACAATCGTCTACAGTGAGCGGTACCACTCGGTCCGTCCAGCGCTGCGAAACCGACAGATTTCAGCCTCAGTTTGGGATCAGTTTGGTCATACCATGATTTCAGGTTCTGAAATGACTAAGCTGGTCCCAAACTAAGGCAGAAATCTACCGGTTTCACAGCGCTGGACAGACCGAGTGGTACCGCTGACTGTAGACGATTGTGATGAAACGTTACCATTTGGTCTCCATGTGACGGCGGCCAAAGAGACACGTCATCTAAAAGCGTCTCTCAAGGAGGACCGAAATTTTTCGGAAAATTTCCTTACACGGCACACAACTGCAACAACACAGCACACGAGTCAACATAATGGCTGCTTACAGTGTACGTTGAATCTATATCACGATGCAGGTCATAATTAACAATGCCGACACCTGTCATGCGCAATCACCACATTACCATATCATAATATTGGTTGCGCGAAGTGGCATTCATTCGAAATCTTTAACGCATCACAGAATATTCAAATCACAGACAGAATTACCTGGCAAATCGACGTCCTCATCACCCAGGGTGATGATCACCAACCCCGCGATACACCCCGTGACTGATTTTACAATTACTGTTCAATGGGCATCATCAAGAGCAGGTAGAATTACACTAAAGTGTCCACACAATTCTGGTTTCAAACAGGAACAAATTTTAAAAGTAATTTCCAACGGGCATCATGAGAATTACCTGGCAAATCGACGTCCTCATCACCAAGCCACACATCCTCCGGGTTGAGGCAGGCCGGACGAGGTGAGTCGTAATCGCCGTTCAGCTCAACAGAACATCGGTCGAGGGACGAACACGGGGAGACTCGTATCGCATCGACGTCACCAACACCCAAGTCCTCTAAAGTATCGATATCACTACTTATCACAGCCAATTCATAGTTCTCTAAAGTACCAGGTGCATGGTCGCACCTCACGCCACTAGAAGGAGTGTTCGCTTTTTCAATCGGACCCGAGAGAGGCCTCGACACGTTCTCACCAAATGAGGCCTGCGGCTTCGAGGGAAGTTCTTCATTTTCTTCGGGAGGAGAAACGTAAGAAGTATTCAAGGAGTGCCTGGTAGGGTGGGATACGTAAGAAGTATCCAAGGAGTGCCCAGTACTCTGGGATACATAAGTATTTAGGAAGTTCCCGGAAGACTGGGATACACAAGTATTCAAGGAGTGCCTGGTAGACTGGGATACATCTTGTAGGTGACAACACTGGACCGCGGAAGTTGGGGACTCGTTGAGTAAGGAGGTTCGCTCAGGTTCGTGACCATGGCGTTGGGCACAGACGTGGAGGGCACACTGAGGGTTGCAGGAGAGTTGGTCTCGGGAGATGTCTTCGGCCTGGCTGCCTCGGACGCCGGGGCCACCACAATCGTACGGGGACTCGACATCACCCGAAGATCTTTTGAGGTTCTCCGGAAAATTTTTGAAGGAGGATTGGGCGCCAGGTAAAGCCGCAGTTAAGCGTGAAGGATCGTTGGACTCTACAGAACGTGACACTAAGTGATGGCTCGACGTCGACGGCGGATGTCGAACGGTTGTCGAAGATCGACGGTTTGTCCAATCGCAATTTTGCTCGAAGGTTTTCACTCCACAAATACTGCTCACACAAGACTGCAACTGGATGCCAGCACTCATCAGTGAAGAGTCGAGAGAAGACTGGGTTGCTCTTGGAGTTTGGGGCGCCCAGCTGTGCCAGGGTCGTAATAAATCAATGCCTAATTTCTCGCTATGCGCTCCAGCAGGCCTAGTAGCCGTGACGACATCAAAACAAGACCGAGTTTGTGCGGCATGCAGTGGCCGAGTGGAGGAGGCGCGGCTACTACACGAGTATTGATCGCTAGCACTAGCACTTTCACTAACACTCGATGACTTCACAAGTTCCACGCTGCCACCATTGCGACAGGGCAATTGGGAAGGCTGGAAGGACACACAGAGCGGGCGCAAATTGTCACCCGTTCGAGCATCTTGCAACAAAAGGCCGCAACTTTTCGACTCCTTCAGAGTTGAACCGTGAGACTTAGGCAGGCAGATCCCAGGACTTAGGTCGTAGGGCCTGGGATAAGAAATGGGGTGATCCTCGAGGGAAGTGGTGGTGTGGCACACACTGATTAGGGCGCGAGGTTGGTTGCTGTGAGCGCGTTCATCAAAACTGCTAGTGGTGGGACCCGCATCTTCCACCGCAGGGAGCGCGCCGTGCAGCTGCTTCAGCCAGGACAGGGCAGAGCGATAGTCCTTGCGGTCGACCCCCGCGTGGGTGGGGGGAGGGGGCAGGGAGAACCCCCCGATCCTCCAGTGGGGGACCCACGCCCGAGATCTGTCTCTCTTCTCAGCCACCGCACGGGTCGCTCGTCTTCAGCTCAACACAATCCATCAATGGCGTGCAGGTCAACACAATCCATCAATGGCGTGCAGGTCAACACAATCCATCAATTCACGTTCCATCAATGGCGTCCGCTGCCACTACAGCGCGTATCCATGCTACCACTTCAGCTGCGTCCCTTGCAATGGACTCTTCCCTAAACGAATGTACTCATGGTGCTCTCGTAACTCTATTTCAAGAACACCATAATTAAAGTAAATGCTGCAAAATAATTACACTGCGAAAAATATTCGTGCAGGCCAAAAAATGAAAAGTGACGCGAGACAAGTACATGCTTCATTTTCTAAGTTCATTCTGCAGTTCCGTAAGTGACGTATTGGCTGAGATGCAAGAGTGAGAGAATAAATCTGTTGAAGTGAGCAAAATGTCACAATACAGAAGCTGGCGGTGACGCCACAATTGACGCGAGATAAGGCCAGCAAATTTGAGCAATAAACGCGAGTTCGTGCGGCGACGAGAAGACGCAATTCTCGCCATGAGGCGACCGCTGTGAGGGTAAAAGTTCAAACATGAAAGTGCAACGGGAGGAGAGAAATATACGAGGTCGTGGCACTCGACTGACTACGAAACATGAGGTCATTCCACAATCCTCTTTGAGGCAGCCAAATGCCTGAATGTTCACAGAATGAACCAATTCAAATTCAAGCAAAATGCAACACACGCAACTATAGGGGTCGCATGTGCGAGGTCATGGCACACCATTTATGGCACTCGACTGACTCCGAGACAGAAACATTAGGTCATTCCAAAATCTCCTGTCAAGCAGCCAAATGCCTGAATGTTCACAAAATGAACCAGAGGAAATTCAAGCAAAATAGGAACACACGCAACTGCAGGTGCGATCACATGCAGCCTCGCGCAGAACAGCACATTTCTCAATTCACATGAGGTAATATCACAAAAAAACTCGGCCAGCGCAGGACTCGGTTGCTCTGGCAACATTCCATTCACCAAAACTGCAGACACTGCAAAAGCTGTGCAGGTCAGTCTGCATGCTCACCGTAAAAAAGGGACATATATAAAAATTATTTTTTGATTAAATTAGGTTAGAGCACTCTTGCCAGTTTTGAAATAAAAATGATAGTGAAGATGGCCGATTTAAAAATCATTTTAATACGTGAACGTTTCGGCTTCCCTTTTTGATTTACTGATAAGCTGCACACGGCACCAAAAAGTTTCCCGTTATATGTAGCGGCACAAGTTCTGCTGTGCCATAATCCCCGCCGGTTATTTTAGGAGACATAAAAAATTGCGATGAATGACAGCTCGCAGACCAGAACCGCTCAAAATAGTCTGCTCCTCGACACCAACACTCAAACTAAATCCCCGCTGGCACTGCCCATGCTTCGTCTTCTGAACATGTCCTGCAGTAATGATAAATTTGTTTACATTTATAAATAATTATAAATTATTATGAATAATAAATAATAATGTATAAATAATATGATTTATAAATAAATTTATAAATGGTAATTATAAATTTGTCCTTTCTATTTTCAATTCATGGCAGACTTTCTCTGGTCTCGACATTTTTTTTGAACATGTACTACCGTAATGATAAAATTGTGTCTTTTTCTATTTTTAATTCATGTGTGACATTCTTTGGTCTAGATACTATCGTTCGAAATGAGCAATATTTTTTCAACGAGAAAAAAAGTTGTTAAGCTTTAAAGTTAGGGAACAATGTGATATGTAATTCAAGAAAACGTTAATTTTGATCATTGAACTTGAACAATTCCTAAAACAGGCCTTCACTCTCACATGCAATAGAATAGAATGAATAACGCGCAGTGAATGACTTCGTACCATCGATTGGTCCGAAACACACATCCATACTCTCAGCTTGTGATGTTCCAGCCAACTTCCTGTAGATTTTTACAAGCAGCTACTCATACAAAAACTTCCAATGAACTGCCACTGCACGTCCAGTCTTATCTTACACCAGAACTGCTCCTGCCTCAAAACGAAGGTTGCAGCAGAATATAGCAATAAAATTAAGGCCGTGTTTCTTATGGGAGAACTACTAAAGAAGGTCACAGCAGAATATAGCAATAAAATTAAAGCCGTGCTTACACTTTTCATTTCGAGGTTCACGAAGCAAGCTGCGGCCTCAAAGCGCTCAATATTATCGTAACATCGAGCAAGAGCAGCGCACGAGACCAAGGTGATGCCAATTGACACCTCGCCATTTTACAAGCACAAAGACAATCTCTGCTGACGTGTCCTTTTTGAAAATTATGTCAGAAGTAACTGATGTCACTCGCACAAGATGGAGCGGTGTGCAGGATTTATGTAAAGAGTAATGGTTCAGACCAAATACCAATTTTTGAATTTCTTGGGTCCAGAAACTTAGATTAGATTATACGTTAGGTAAAGTCGTCTAACCACAACAAATGTGTTCCCAAGAGAGAGGTTCCTCACATATTTGCCATGGGTGCACAATTCTCATGGATAGAATAATTTGCATTTTTTGGAGGGAAATTGTAGGACGAGAAACAATAACCAAACGCGAAAAATTTCAAACAAACACGAAAAATTTTCAGAAATAAATGACCGTTTTTAACGAAAACCATGCTCGGGTCATACACGCGTAGAATCGAACATTTAATCGGCAAAACAAAGCTCCGGCTGCAACTAAACGTTGCTTTCCCTTAGTCTATAGCACACATTGCTATTTGCTTACTGTACCACCATAATATTCTACATCCATCCCATGCCTTTACATTATTACTTGAAAACCAAAACCGTGTTTCGGTGAAGGGGCTGGAAAAGCGTTTTTCACATGACAAAAAGTTAACATTGAAAGAATCTCCTCGGAATGTTCAAGTGTGACACGAGGGAAATCTTACCATCAACCTGTGATGGAGGAAGCACACCACACGCAGCCAGCGTGTTTGGTAGATTGTGTTTTCGAACATGTAATTTGAAGAAAATATCCTACTTTAACCCTTTAACGTCGCATTTTGTACTCATATTTCCGTCATCACAAGCGCCATCATAAACCCTTTAACGTCAGCATTTTGTACTTATATTGCCGTCATCACAACCACCATCACTAAACTGGCACCGGCATCATGTAGTCACCGACATCACAACGAGGAAGTGACTGCCACTCGACAATGAACTTCTAAGAGCACATTAGGGCACAAATTTCACAAGGAATAAAACATATTAGAGCTGCTGATGAAAGAGAATTTTGAAATCCACTTTGAAGATAAAGGGTTGAGAGGGCATCTAAAACTCTCGTTTTTCGAAACCGACTCCCATACGAACAGCACAATGTGCGGTATAATAAAAATGTGAGACGATATGCTCATGAAATGAAGATGGGTGCCCGAATTCTGCGAACGTTGCATTGTGTATGGAAGAGATCACTGCTGCACAGCAATCCTCTCAACGACCCAATCGATGAACCAAGTAGCGCACTTCGCTTTGTAGCTGACGACAAAGGAGAGACACCGGTCCAACGATCTCACTAATTATTATAATCGCTCGGTCTTTGTCAGTCCGTGGTGGCTCTGTTGTTCTCACTTCTGCACACACAGGAGATATTGCATCTCACTGACCTGCAGGTTGTCAGATGCTGCATTTTATTTTGAAAAAATCGTCTATTTAAGCCCAAAAAAATCGAGTAGCGCAGCCAAGTTAACAGAAGAGCCTATATTGCCGGCTCCACTGCTATGATGACAACGTGAATTGTTTCAATGGCCAGTCCAAATGCAAAAAAGCAGCTGAGGCAGTGCCTGAGGAGGGTGCAATATTGAGAGCTTAGATGTTTGTTTAGGCCTCCCTAACCGCAAAACACGAAGTCGAGGGGCTTGCCAGGTTCACTTTCCAATTACCTAAAGATGTGAGAACTGAAATTACATAATGCAACCATTCAGAATTTGCCAAGATGAGCGGTTAACATATTTGACAGTGAAAGATAAGAGGGAAAACAAGCCACGAATTGGACTCGCAAGCCACGAACTGGACTCGCAAGCCACGAACTGGACTCGCAAGCCACGAACTGGACTCGCAAGCCACGAACTGGACTCGCAAGCCACGAACTGGACTCGCAAGCCACGAACTGGACTCG
>JACJUY010001648.1:9415-22164 GCA_014220935.1 Platorchestia sp. MABIK | reverse complement strand
CTACGAACTGGACTCGCAAGCTACGAACTGGACTCGCAAGCTACGAACTGGACTCGCAAGCTACGAACTGGACTCGCAAGTTACGAACTGGACTCGCAAGCCACGAACTGGACTCGCAAGCAACAGAGAACACTCTGCCTAAAACTTGGACATACCCGCCCATACTATCACTGCGGAATGAGGGAACACGCAGTATTTCTTAGAGTACGCAGGGCAGTCAATAGCGAACACAAGGTCATGAAAAGCATGCAGCTATATGCCCACGTGTAGCGAGCGCCATCGACCGGACCGTCAAATGTCACAGAGGTGTCCTGCGAAGGGGTGTGCGATTCCCATGTGCCTCTCCGTGTGTGCATATTTACGACCATTTAGTTTATAGCTGTAGTCTTGAGTAACTTGACTAAATCTCAAGTCTCCAGTCTCGAGAAACTTAACTATATCTCCAGTCTCGAGTAACTTAACTAAATCTCCAGTCTCGAGTAACTTAACTAAATCTCCAGTCTCGAGTAACTTAACTAAATCTCCAGTGTCGAGTAACTTAACTAAATCTCCAGTCTCGAGTAACTTAACTAAATCTCCAGTCTCGAGTAACTTAACTAAATCTCCAGTCTCGAGTAACTTAACTAAATCTCCAGTCTCGAGTAACTTAACTAAATCTCCAGTCTCGAGTAACTTGACTAAATCTCAAATCTCCAGTCTGGAGTAACTCACCCAAATCTCAAATCTCAGGCCTTGATTTTTTTCAACTAAATCTCAATCTCCAGCCCTGAATGAATGCCTCAAATGTAGCCGAATTCCGGCACTTATCCATGTGTTCCCATGTGTCTTGAGGTCATGCCTGTGTCATCCAGTCTTGAATACCACTAATGTAGCTGAATTGTGTACTTATCCGTGTGTAAATTTTTAGTTTATACCCATATCATCCAGACTTGAGTAACTCAAAGGAGACTGAATTCCAGCACTCATCAGCTGAACTTTTACAGCAGAAGAGCGGTTATGAGACAATACTTTCACTTGCATTTAAGGCGAGTCTCCACTCAACACGACACTACGAACACTCAACATGAGCTGTTCATGCGGGCATGCGACTCTCTCACGATCACCAGATGTGTGCGACTCCGTCTGTGCTTATCAGGGCAAGCATAAAGAACCATCGCAAAACATAGAATTATCTCAAGATTGAGTGAAACTCAGACCATTACCCGATTAAGTATCTATGGTAGACAAAGAACTCGTTTGACGGGGAATACAACAGACCAGGTCGTCTACGACCCGTACGAGTTACGTTCAGTAGACAATTCTATCACGAGTGGAAACGGGATGTCGCTGAAATTGATACAGCATTTCTTTCTTAACCAAAGAAATTCGAAAATGACACGACGAGCCATATTCAGAGCTCAACTGTCCCAGATTAGATTAGATGTTAGTTTGAGCCTCCCTAACCGCTACAAAAAAAAAAACGTTCCGAAGATAGGAAGGAGGAAGGCACCATTCAGTATGGAGATAAGGGAACGCGGAATCTGTGCAGAAGAGGCATAGAAACAGTAAGTTGAGAAAGAAGTTTATGAAACAAGCGTTGAAGAAGAAAGTAGGTGCTGAACAATAGGACAGCAGTGAACCGAAAAAAGGTGGTC
Organism: Platorchestia sp. MABIK; assembly: GCA_014220935.1. Lineage (NCBI taxonomy): Eukaryota > Metazoa > Arthropoda > Malacostraca > Amphipoda > Talitridae > Platorchestia > Platorchestia sp. MABIK. The sequence goes on along the minus strand of JACJUY010001648.1, from coordinate 20,530 downwards.
CTTAACAAAAATTAATCTATTTCCACAAAACGAAGGCCTACCTTCTCAGCTCGGGACCTCGCACATTTTCCCCCTGCTCCCAAAAATTATTCATTTCCACAAGAAGAAAGCCTATTTAAGTCTCAGCTCGGGGCCTCGCACATTTTCCCCTCGGGAGGTTAAATTGCCCCAATTCTATGTTGAGCGTATTTTGTAGAGAGGTCGGGCACTTGGGTTGAAGATGCACGTAGATAAGATACCATCGTGCGGTACAGCAACGCAGTACGTAACCAATCTCGTCACCACGCAATTCTGCCACAGCAGCCAATGCTAGCTAAAACCAGCTCTTATCCAAGTCTTTGAAATTCAAGCCGCGAGTTGTTTAAGCCTGCCTAGCCGAGCTTGTTGATCTCGCAGCAACTACGCGTACACTGACGCAACTCCTCAGTTACGCAACACAGACATGAAGAGCAAAGCAGAGGCAAAATTCAACACGAGGTGTTCACATTCAACCCTACTCGGAGGTGAACAAAAGGGCCCGGAATTATTTTCGATGGTGGGGCGAACCCGGCCCACCTTGACACTTCTTAAAATAGATTGAGTTTATTTCAATTTCAGCGTTTACATTCAACACAAAATTGCATCTCTTCAGTCATCAGCGAGGCAATGCTAACTCCAGTACGATTCGCTCTAGATACAATCCCCCACAGGGTCTGGTATCTTTAGTCATCACACCACGGCCGGCATCGGAGCTGGCAAAGCAGACGTACAACCTCCACCACCTCTGGACGAACACTGCACTTCTGTATCGGCATTCACGAGTCGATCGCCCGCCCGACTTTCTACCCCAGAATTGCGAACCACTTACCCTACAATGGCGTACTATCTTATCAGTCCTAAAATTCAAGTACCTAGAATCATATCGACTGTTTTCGAAATGAAGTAGTTTGTACGGCTAATTCATGAATGGAGCCTCACTCGACTACCACAGAAATGCGCCGCAGTAGAAAATACGGCATCGCAGCAGTTCTTTCCGGATCATCGATCAGAAACCCACTTTTCATCGCTAATTCACACGCTCTTGTCGCTAGAGAATCACTCGCTTTAAAAAAATTAACACGCAATTCTTAAGTAAACGTAATGACACGAGCTTTGAAGCCCAGAAAAGAAAACTTCGCAGTGCGTGTGTGGTGTGAGCGGAGATTTGAGTTTCCTCAACCGCAACCAAGGCGTTCCAAAGAGAAGATGTAGGAAGGAACCTTTTAATATGGAAATTGATTTGGACACAAGGGAAGAGGCAACATCTATGCTCAAGGCGCATAGAAACAGTAAGTTGAGAAAAAAATTCACGAAACAAAATGAATGTAGGAGAAAATAGGAGTTGTTGAAAAATAGGGCAGCAGTGAAACGAGAAAAGATGGTACCTAACAATTTTAAAAAATCTTTTATTTTACCTAAAATAGGCCTACCCAACATTTCCCTCAAGACCTCGCTTATTCCCCATGGGAATGCTAATTCCCATAGATACAATAGTAGTCTCCCACTGAGGGGCATTTGGCGGCGAGAATAAGTTTCAGGGACCGGCAGGAGTTGCTGCAGAGAGTGAAGAAAAAACTGAAGACGAGCTGCTGAGTCACCCGAGACAACAACACAGGAGGCGATTGCCTGAGGCGCCAATTCCCAGCAACTCGTCCAAAGCGCCATCCGATATTTTTTTCGTATGAAAACCTGAGGGAAAAAATTCTACCTCTGAAGAAGAAAGTTCCTGGAATTATCTGCCGTTGCAGATTCAATTTCATCCCGAACAGCTCGACACTCTTTATTGGAAACGTGAGGCTTGGCTGCCGTTAATCTGCTTCTTACGGTCACTTTGTTACGATCACTTTGTTACGATCACTTTGTTACGATCACTTTGTTACGATCACTTTGTTACGATCACTTTGTTACGATCACTTTGTTACGATCACTTTGTTACGATCACTTTGTTACGATCACTTTGTTACGATTACTTTGTTACGATTACTTTGTTACGATTACTTTGTTACGATTACTTTGTTACGATTACTTTGTTACGATTAAGATAAAATGACGACTAATCTGCTCGTCGACGTAAGCAAAGATTTGATGTAGAGGTACTGAAGAGACTGGGAGCACATGCTACAAAACGCACGAGTAACCAAGTTGAAAATGAAAACTCGACTGAATTGACACGTTGACTGCGATGGGTTAAACGGAAGTTCAACATTCAACTCAAATTTAAAGGCGAAGGTGATTCGAAAATGGATTAAAACCAAACATTAACTGGGTTCATTAAATACCTATAATTTAAAAGAAGATTGTTAGAATTTCTCAAGCGACCCATCGACGGGTCGTTCTGCAGCAGGAAAAACCTGAGCACGACCCGTCGTATTGCAAGCAGCTCGTTAGGCGATGTCCTTCAAATAAACGAAAAATTTACGGCTGGAAGAGTAGCAGCGCCCCTACTCTCCAGCCGCAAGTTTGCTCTCACCATTGCAAGAAAAACAAACTAATTTAGTAATCGAGAGAAGTGTGAAACGTTCACGAGTATTTGTAGTGAAAAAGTTCCCACCTTGGTAAACGAGAAAACATGTGGCGTTCAGGAGTCCTCAGACCGCCGTCACACGGAGACCCAACGGTAACGTTTCGTCACAATCGTCTAGTCAGCGGTACCACTCGGTCTGTCCAGCGCTGCGAAAGCGGCAGATTTTAGTTTTAGTTTGAGACTAGCTAAGTTATTTCAGAACCTGAAATCATGGTATGACCAAACTGGTCCCAAACTGAGGCTGAAATCTGCCGGTTTCGCAGCGCTGGACAGACCGAGTGGTACCGCTGACTAGACGATTGTGACGAAACGTTACCATTTGGTCTCCGTGTGACGGAGGTCGTAAGAGCAAAAAAAAAATCTTTGCCACGACCACGCCACTACGAAGCTCGGAGATCGAGCAAAAGAAAAGTAGCGGCAGCAGAGGGCGCCGCAAGGAGACCGGGCCGGTGACTCCTGTCACCTCAGTAAAGCAAACAATATTTTTTGTGCACCCGCAACCCAAACTTGGGTAGATAAGTCATTTCGTTGGGTCGCTAAGAGTTTACGTAGCCTGTTTGCAAATGAATAATCTGAAAATTTTTATTTTGGGTAGATTTTGAGTCACTGCCAAAAAAATGTTACGAACCGCTGATCTACAGTACACACCATCAGCTCTGTTGGGCGACAACGCATCCCTAATGAGGCCCCAAGAATCATAGGGAACCAAGCGACTCTTTTTAAAAATGACAGGAAACGACTCCAACGTTTGATTGCTTTGCAACCCGTGAATCTTAGCCAGTAAAAGAAGAATTAAACCATTATGCGATTATATTTCTGTATCTCCGACTCCATCTCCAAACAAATGATAGTTTGGTAATGACAGTGGTACGCATTACTAGTTCTCGCTACATGTGGCGCTTGGTACCGTATGATTTTAGGGGCCTCATGTACGACCTTAGAGACGACTTCCTCATGAGAGAAATTACACGAACAAGTTATAAAGCATTTCAGAGCGAAAAATGTTGTGGCAAAATACATCGCAGAACCTTGACCGAAAATGGGATGAAAGTACGGAAAACCCCAATTCGTGTCACCAAAAACCACTTTCAGAGTGACAAATTTCGCAGAGGAGCCGCAGATTTTTCACAAGCTCCAGACAAAAACTGAATGTTCAACAGCAGCTAGCTTTCTTCCTTGAAAGGGGAGATCACGCAAGCACTAATGCATGAGATGGCAAACGGAACGCATGATAAAGCCGCAGTAAAAGGTACAAGACTGCGATGCGAGTTTTGCTGAAGAGTTGCTCACAGGCAACTTCCCAACGGCGGAATCTATGCACAAAGGGTGTTCCGCAAGGGATTTCATGCGCATAGAAACAGTAAGATAAGAAGGAAGTTCATGAAACAAAAGTAGAAGAAGAAAGTCACAGGTGCTGAAAAACAAGACAGTATTGAACCGCAAAAAGATGGTCCTCAACGAAACAAGGAACATTTTACTTCAACGAAAAGAAGGCCTACCTAACTCTCAGCTCGGGCTCTCAAGGAAGAAGGAAGGAAGGCCAGAGAAATGGGAGCACAATAACCCTCTGCTGCATAAGGAAGTCAGTGCTGCCTGCGGCCTAAGGGAAAGGGTTTATTATCAGGACTCGTATTCTGAAAAAGGCCATGGAACAATTTTTTAGGACAAACTTTATTTCTTTCATTGTATCCTCACGAGAAATGCATAGAAGTTGCGTCGCTCTGTATGATAAACTTTGACCTCAAAATTTAGACCGAGTAATAAATTTCCACAGTTTGTTTGCGGAAGAAATTTGGACGGTGAAACTAACACAGACAAAAGCCTGCACCAATCTACCACCGTCCTACAGCGAGCACGCGTACCAAACCTCAGTGCACCGAAGTCTATACTACCGTACTACTCACAAAAACCCGAACCTAGTATTTATTTTCCCGTATCAGTAATACCAAGCAATTATTTACCGTATCAGTGGTAATCAGTAACACCGCATAATTTTGCTTGAAATTAAGTGCTTTTGGTATTCTTAGGATGGTATTATTGATACGGGAACATAAATACTCGGTTCGGGTATTTGTGGGACATCACTATTATAAAAGGAGCCGCGTCCGTCCGTCCGTGTGTCACACCCAGCAGCCTGCAGTGTGTGATGAGCGTATCTGTGATACAAGCTTCATCAACTCCACAGTTATTTTCGGTACATTAACCCAGCAGATTCAGAGTCGGAATGAACATCACGTGTATTGGTAGGTTAGATTAGGTTGTATAGAATATCAGCAGGTGAGACTGAGGAAAATATAGGAAAGGTATAAGATAGCATAGAAAATCGTGGGAAAGATATGTTAAAGCGCAGTTGGTCTGCTACCTCATCTCGCTGTCAAGGAAGCTTAATGACTATTTTTGATGGGAGTTTCACCAGTGCACAAGATTAAGAGTATTTTAATCGCAGGTTCTGTTGGGTTGGATATATTTGTTTTTGATACACATCTGAAGTACATTTTGTAGGGTATTATAGATTCCAGTCGTTCATGACGGATCGTGTACCCCAAAAAATAAGTACATCTCGCTTCTCGCAGCGCCAGCAGCGTAACATCCCCTCCTAAATGTGTTCTTATCGTGGCGTAATCTACGTAGATCCGCAATTCATAGCGTAGATCCAACCACGATAAACCAGGGATTACTGTATTTCTGACGATCAGACAATATTATCTTATCGTAATCGTAGATTTGACAATATACGTTACTACAATTATAAAAGAAAGGAAGACGACAGCCTACTAGTTATTAGGTAGTTTAAATCATGAACCTGCGAAAATCGCACGCACTTTAGCGCAGAGCGATGTTTTTCGTTCTTTACTTTCTGTCTCGGATATCAGGGCACGAATGCATAACGCAGATCAAGCTGGCGTCTGCGGACAAAATAGGAATAAGCGCCATAGTACCGCTGATATTTTTGGACAAGATAGCTTGATCACCTCGAGCAGGGGTTCTCCAACTTTTTTCAGCCAAGGACCACTTTCATTACTTGAAATAAGCTGAGGACCCCTCACACGTGTTCGCTCAGGAATATATATATACATTTATTTATAAGCAATGATGCATCCACAGTTAAATTTGTTACATTTTAGGGACCCCACACTGAAAACCCCTGACCTAGAGCTCACATGAGGATGCAGTAGCTACGTGGACATTAGTATGCAAGATGGACGGGTTGCGTAGTGTTCACCAGGGCGACAGAATTAGTGGCATCAGTGAGGAGATCGCGCAATGCCTTCCTATCAGTAATACTAGAAGAAAGCGGATTATTGGAAGCGAGCTCTTCGGAATGATGAAATACAGCGAGAACGAATGTATACGAGCAAGACTCGTATACATTATCGGACATCACATGTAGAAACACTCACACGCATGTCGAATGCTATTATAACTTTCCAACGAACGTATTTGTTAAAGTAGACGAACAACAGAAGTGCGCAACGTAATTACTCGCACCTATAATGATCACAAGATCGGATGCTCAAGGAAGTGTAACAGAGCTCATCTCAATCAGAAGCGCGCGGAAGAAATGAAATAAAACCAGCAACAACACTACAGCACCCTTAAAATAAAACCAGCTACTTAATATGGCGAGTGTGTGTGTGGTGTGAGTGTGTGTGTGTGTGTGTGTGAGTGTGAGTGTGAGTGTGAGTGTGTGTGGTGTGAGTGTGAGTGTGAGTGTGTATGTATATTAGACTTGCTGCAGCAACAGCAAAGCGGAAGGCACCAATTCAGAGCTGCCATTGCTGGGTTTTTCAACCCAGAGCTGGGTGTTCGAGGCGATGATGGGTTGACGGGTTTCAACACATTGATTGCGATGGATAAAACTGAAGTTTAATATTCAACTCAACTCTGAAGTCAAAATTTGGCTTACATTTTATGAATAGCAAACATTAACTGGGTATACCAAATACGATTAATTTGAATGGATTGTAAAAAATTTTCCAACGACTCATCAATGGGTTAACACTTGGAAAAACTTAAGCACGACATACCGGTGGGTCATATCGCAACCAATGAGTTAATACTCAAATTCACTCGAAATCTGTTTTTGTTGCACTTTAGGCCACGGATGTATAAATTCATGAATGACGCGTAATATACTTAAAACAACATTGCGAAGTTCAAGTGTGTGACGTATTTTACTTTCATACGTACACATAATCCGTTATATCGACTAGATCAAACTCGTTGGAAACCCGTTGGCCATCAGGGGCAGGCGTCGGAACCTCACCGCTACACCGCGCCGCTAGCGGGCATAGCGGGAACGCCTTACTGCATCGCCCTCGTCTGATATCGCTAACACCAGCAAATGTAATCAGGTGCCTTACTGCATCGCCTTCATCTGATACAGGCCTACATATGTAATTCGGTGTCTTACGCATCGCCCTCGCCTGATAACGGCCTACATATGTAATTCGGTGTCTTGCGCATCGCCCTCGCCTGATAACGGCCTACATATGTAATTCGGTGTCTTACGCATCGCCCTCGCCTGATAACGGCCAACATATGTAGTCACGAGATCAGAGGAACGAAACGTGTGGTCTGACACGGCTACTTTCAAATCACCAGGCACAGTTGAAACAGACATGCGCTATGTGTGCCAAGTTTTAAGGTAGGAATGTTGCAGAAAAAAAGCAGAACAATTAGCATATAAAATACAAATTTTACTCTCATCATGCTCAAGATCAAACTTTGCTTACACTCAAACAAGTTGAATCTGATAAAAATTAAAAGAAATGGGTAAAATTGCTTGCGTCTCAGTTGCCGACAAATAAAGCAACGTCAGCATTGCAAAAGACCAAAAATGTGCTAAGAAAATCAAAAGCGCATGTAATCACTGCAATTATAAGGTACTTCCATATGAAATGAAGGGAATTTTTTCCTAAAAACAATAATTAAAATCACACAAAACGCCATCATTAAGAAGCGAACCTCGCAATGTGCAGCAGAGGAACTCTGGCGTTGCCCCGCAAAGCGCGCACACCAGGAAAGAAATGTTACGCGTACAGCGTTCCCTCGCTCCTTCGCGGTTCGACTATCGCGGATTCACGACTACGCGGGTTTCTAAAATATGTACATGGAGAGAATTTCGCGGAGTTTTGGCGTAAAATACAATCAGCAGCAGCGCCTTAAAAGCCATCATTGGCTTCATCTTTAGTTTTCTCAAAAGTTTTTGCTTCACAGTAGTCCCTGTTATTAATAGAGTATTGCGCCGTAAAGGGAGTGTTGTTAACAATCCAGGGAGCGTTTTATTACTTTAAATGCTTGTTTAATTTATACAGTAAATATGCTGTTCCTAATTCGCGGAAATTCAGTTATCGCGGCCTGTCTCGGAACCGCCCAACCGCGATAAACCAGGGATCATTGTTTTTCTGACAATTAGACAAAAAAGCGCGAACTCTTGAAATTTTTATTTTAATTTTTTCAACAGATTTGGGTTGTCTTAGATACAAGACACCCTCTGAACTGTCAGCTGCTGTTCTGTTGTGGAGGTAGGAGGTGCTATTCACGTAATAAAAAACTCCAACTCCATAACACATCATAAGAAGAGCTCTCCTGGAAAATCTTCTAAAATGGACTTGGCGCTTTTTTTTGTCCGATCGACAGATTTGCTGGCATGGGGAGGACTGGAGTCTGCAGTACCCTCATTAAAATATATATATTGATATGCATATTTATATCCATATATGATATATATAATGAAAAACATTAGTACCTGATTCAGCACACCATCATTGTTCAATGCGACCTTCACATAAAATTCTAATAAAACTAATGAAGACACGGTTACGTTTCCACCAGGTTGTCCACCGATTTCAACACTGGACCTACGAAGCTTAGCATAAAATTCAAGATTTCTGCGCGCGCAGAATAACGGAAATGAAAATAACAATCACCTAACTCAGGAAATGAAGAAGCGTGACAAGAAAACAGAAGCTCAGGACTCACCTGCAGGAGGTCCCGAGGACGTCGGGGTTATGAATGTATCCATGGCCTCAGGGACGTGAAGGCTTCAATGAGATCCCATTCACAACTACACTCGGTTCCAGGCACAATGGCAGGTCCTCCGTAAACTCACATCACGAATTGCTACAGAAATTTACAACACGAGTTCACCTAACGAGCACCTGGCAACATTAACAGAACGTTTGCCATGTATTAACAGTCCATCGGCACAAAACTAGTGAATGTACTAGCTCTTTAATTTGATGCGACTCGTTTCATTGACTTCACACAGCTCGAACAGAATGATTCAAGTCAGCCACGATATTTTTTTGCTTCACAAATTTTTCTAAGAAAATGGTAGTTTTTCTCGACACGAAGCGCTTTCTGATAATAAATAAGAGGTCGAGCCCCGCGTTATTAGATTATTAGTTAGTTTAAGTCTCCCTATCCGCCACAAAGGCGATCCAAAGAGAAGAAAGAGAACCGCACCATTCAGTATGGAGTTGAGGGTACGCAAAATCTATTGAGAAAGGGCAAAATGCAGTTTTTCTTGACACGAAGCGCTTACTAGTAACAAACAAGAGGTCGAGCCCCGCGTGATCGTTTAGATACTCAACTTATCACTGCACTGACACATCACCACGGCACTAGCTGTGCGCACCACCACCACCACCACCACCACCACGCAGGGACGACAGCAGCGTTATCAAGGTATGACAGCGAGATACAAACACAGGTAGCCTCGCTCCAGGTATATTAGCTGTGGCTTGCACGGCTTCCTATCACAGATGACGGAGCTCAGATAACGCACCCAATGAAACAGGACGTTCATGTTGATTTTGCGCAAAGGTTCATGCTTGGATTTTTTTTCAATTCATTTCGTGATGAATAAAACACGCGAAAAGCGCCTGCGTTGAAATATTTCCAAAAAAGGAAAGGAAATTGACGGCTTTCGAAAGAAATTTTAACAAAACGTGCCGGCCATTCGCCACATTATATTAACAAGCGAGGACTATAGAACATCGTATCTTAAAAATATTTCTAAGCGAAAGGCATAATTTATTAGGAAGTAGCCAAGTGAATGATGTCATCAGAAATTTGCCTCGTAAAGTTAACTTCACAAAATTGAAAATAGAGACACCAAAGGGACTATAGAAATGATGCAAACAAATTACAAGGTGAAGCCATATTCCCTACACGGACACACGCGACGAAATGAGGGCGGCTAATTGGCTACAGAGTGAGCAACCCTCAAAAATAGAAAATGCAGAAAATAATTCCCACGCTTGGTAATACATTATAGCTAGGATAAGCTTTAACTCAGTAGTTCTTAAAATGGGGGGCGCGAGCCTCCGCAGTAAAGCCTGATTTTCTCCACTAATGTTTTCGACAAAAGAGTGAACTTTCCCTGTGGAATATGTTTGAGGACCTATTCACAATATTCTTTGTTGTGGGCTCTTATTTACCAGTCCATCTGCACACAATTTCCCCTGACAATTCTTAAAGGGGGCGTGGGAATAAGAAGGTTAAGAACCACTGGTGTAGCTACTAAAGAGTTCAAAGAAAGAGGAAGGTCGGCATACATTCAATGAGGTGTCCGAGACACACAGCGAGGCTCAACCCTCTAACGTCAGTCTCTTTCTACTCATATTACCGTTATCATAACCACCATCACTAGACATCAGAATGTAGTGACTGATATCGGAATGAGGAAGGAGCTGCCACTCGGCAAGGAACTCCAAAGTACACATTAGGGAACAAATTTAGCAAGAAATACAATATATTGAGGCTATTTTCAAAAGTGGACCAAAAGTCAGCGAGGGCGTTATAGGGTTGTTATTATTATCATTTGATAGGGCGTTTCACCACTGAAGACGCTACAGAGGCGTTTCATCGGTGTATTCGATGTTCCCCAATTTATCATTTCTACATGCAGGGCGAATATCATTTCTGCTACCGCCGTGTGGCGGCACAGTCGCAATTTTGAGGTAGCGTTTTATTTAGTGCTGGTATAGGAAAGGTCGTTCAATTAGCTATTAGTTAGTTTAAGCCTCCCTATCTGCCACACAGGCGATCCAAAGAGAGGAAGGAGGAAGGCACCATTTAGTGTGGAGTAAAGGGAACGCGGAATCTATGCAGAAAGGGCATAGAAACAGTAAGTTGAGAAAAAAGATTATGAAAGAAGATCAAAGTCTAAGAAGAAAGTAGTAGGTGCCGAAAAACAAATCAGCAGTAAACCGAAAAAAAGATGGTGCTTAACATAAAACATTTTATTTCAACAAAAGAAGGCCTACCTAACTCTCAGCTCGGGATGTCGTTCAATTGCGTTAAAGAGTTAACCGAGTACATGTGAGAGAATCTCTCGCCACCGTCCCCAGAAGGCAATAATGAGGAGACGAGTTTCAAGTCCGCACTTATAGATAAGGAACGGGTTCCGGGTTCCCAGTTCAGTACTTGTTGAACTTGTATTATTTATATTTTATACTACATTTTTTCCGGGTGCCAAGTGCAGGACTTATTGTATCTTTTGTGTTGTATATTATATTTTGTTCGGGTGCCCAGTGCAGGACTTATTGTATCTTTTGTGTTGT
>JACJUY010001647.1:149940-175450 GCA_014220935.1 Platorchestia sp. MABIK | reverse complement strand
TACTGTTGAACGTAAGAAATCAGTCGAGATTTAAACATATTTCTTACGTTCAACAAAGAAATAAACGGGAATTTTTTTCCTTCATAAGCTAGGGTCATTCTAAAATTGTGAGTGCTGAAATTCATGCAATTGTTTCGATTAGCTCTTAAACGTAAAATTTTCGTACACCCGGGTTTTCATTTGCATGTCGATTGCAACGCATTCACATTTTTAGTGACAGGTACCTGCAATCCGTCAAAATGTGAAAGATTGGTTTGGGGAGCAACGGTAACATTTTACGGTAATTGGCTACAGTGTCAGGCGTAAATCTAACTGAACCACTAGGAAGAAACTTCGAATTAAAAATGATAAGGTTTCTAGGTACATTCTCTCTCCGAAATAATTGGCTGATATCTTCCTAAACGAATAGAAGAATATTCTGTTGAAAACAACTCAAACTGACAATGATTTCATTCCAAGCAAAATTGAGCTGGAAATAGTAATAAAATGCCTTCGTTGGGAATTGTCGACGTGTGTCTGCCGATTGTCGATATTATCTTATTACACTTCTGTATTACGTATATTGCATTGATTTGGTTCATCATTTTTTCTCAGGAAACTGTTTACGGTCTGCTAATCTCGCTTGTGAATATATCAATTTTCTGCTATGAAATGAAAAATACTGTTTTCGATTCTAGTTATCTAAAATAACACATTAACAAAACACCTGTTAGACGTTGGTGGAAAGCATTGTATCAAAAAAGTTAGTCAGCTTGAGAGAAAAAGAACAAATTCCTGCCCAAAAACTGTGGGAAAAAATGTTTTTTAACATTTACACCATAACCTTCAACGTGATAGACATAATGTTCATAAGGTATCATGATGACCTACAAATTGATGTTCACAGATGCAAAAGTTGCAAAATGAAATTAAGACGAAGCTGCTTTTATATTCTATCAATTGCAATTCAATGAAATAGGGCAGCGAAAGTATTCTCATAAATGTAAGTTGAAAATCACAAATTATTTCTGTAATTAAATGAGTAACGATAAAGCAATTTATTATAGTTTTATTTTTAATTTAATTATAGTTTCTCAACTGTGGAAGGGATCTGCCATTTTCACACGATCATTCATCCTTTCTGAAATACAGTTTCATCTAATCAGAAAGAGGAGCTATGACGCTAAAGCATTATCGAAGAAAATTCGCCCACTCTGGACTATTACAAAAACAAAAGGAAGAACAGAACTTGTTTTCACCAACAAGAAATATGACGAAATAGGCATGTCCGTTTTTAAGCTGTATAAGGCAGTGAAAAACAAGAATTATTCCCAGGATTCGGAAGTAAAGAAGGCTATGGTTACTTCTATTAGCGAAAATACATTGTGAGAATAACTATATTGCCGAAATCATTTACGTTTATTAGTAGGCAAAAAGTGAAGGCGAATACTATTCAACATCATTAAGTGCGCAAAATTCCAAAACTTCATTAATCGCTTACAGAGCACTAATTCGTGGTGATGACTGCAGTGAAACTGCCATTCATATTATGAGATGTGCAATTACCGCGTATTTTCTCGACACCAGTTATTTTATTTTGAATTTTGATATATAAATATATCTATACAACCTGAAACCCCTAGGTCAGCTGAAAGGACGGTTGTCTATGGTCAGAAGCTTCGTTATGCCTCACGCAACTTTGTATTTTTCTTCATTGTGAAATTTAATACAGCATACTTATTAGTAAATATATCATTGTGAACAATCAGAGTCAAATTTTTAGAAAATACACAATTGGGAAGGAATCAAAACCGGTCCTCTTTATAAGGTATGATAGCTTCACATACTCATTTTCCGGCTAATGTACATTTTTGAGTTTAAATTTTTCTGAACTTTACAAAAATATTTGGGGAAAGAATATTACGGAAATCAAGTGAACAAACATTCCCGTTTATTCTCAGGAGAAATATCGGAACGACATTCTAAACGAAATTCCAGAAAACAATAATGTAATGGGCAAAAAGTTAATAAACCTAAAGTGCCGGACTTCCGATAGACAGACAGGTGTGACGATGTTGTCAGATGGGCTGTACCAGTGCTCTGTTGAGTTACTTATACTTTAGTTATAGGCAAAGTTGCGGAGTCGGAGGAATAAATTTGCAACTCCGACTCCACCTTTCCAGAATTTTGTGACTCCCGACTCCGACTCCATCTTTTTCAGAATTTGGCGACTCTAACGCCGACTCCACCTATTCATAATTTACTAGCAGGACCCGTGGAAAATCCACGGACAATGTCATCGTTAATTAAGCTAGGTGGACCCGTGAACAAAATTCGTCAACATTCCCTAACCTATGCTAACCTAACCTAACATATCATAACCTATCCTATTCGAACGTATCGTAACCTATCCTAGCCTAACGCATCCTAACCTATCCAATCCTAACGTATCCTAACCTATCCTTACCTATCCTAATCGAACCTATCCTGATAAAATGTCAACATGTCAATGCATGTAAAGGCGATCTTTTAATGTTACACTGAGGAATTTGGTATCCATGATACTGCAAATTTGGACGAAAGCGTAACGTGCGGACTAACTAAGGAACTAAGGAAGGAACAAGCAGAATATTATATAGATAAGATGAAATTTTATTTTTTAACTAGTGTACACGGCCCGTCAAAAATGACGTGATTCAGTAGCTCTTTTCAATACGTTTTTAGGTTAGGTTTGTTAGGTGCGGATGCGCTTAAGGGGACGGTCTACCCCCCGAAAAAAAGTTTGTCAGTTCTTGACTAATTTTTTTGAGATTTTCACCATAGGTGTAAAATGAAACGATTATTATTTTGAACGTGAGTGTTTTTTCTAAACTTGTCAGACATTTAATTTTTTTTCAATTTAATAAATGAGTGTTGCGGAAAATTCTCCTCCTATAATTTTGAAGTTACAAAACTGGCCAAAGGTGTTCTAGATAGCTAATTGTCTTGTCTAGAGATCCGGTGGCACATTTTTTTGATTGTTTTATTTTTTTAAATAGTAGAAATTTTTCCCAAAAACCCTCCACGGTTTTCTCTTTTTCGAATTATTTTGCCTATTATTTTCAATATGAATTGAAATTCGAAAATCGTTTGCATCGGATCTCTCGATAGTTTTAATCGCTATTGATTGATTTGATTGCCATTTCTATACCTTCAAAACTGTGGGAGAAGAATCCCCTCAATTGTCAAAATGGCAAGTTTTCACAACAGCCCTTTTCCTAAAATCTTCTTTTTCCTTTTTCCATCATTTCTTAAATAAGTATTTTTTTAATTAAATGAACTCCAATGCTCTTGTAGCTTTATTCAAGTTCTTTCCATTGATTTGTTAGCCGTTCCTGTACTTTTAAAACTGTGGGAAAGGATCCACATCAAAAGACATTGAATCAAAGTTTCAGAATAGCAGTTTTTTTAAAACGTTCAGTTTTATTTTCAAACTAATTTTTTTCAACTCTACTGCTGTGTAACTCTTTTCATGCTTTTATGATTGATATATTTGCCATTCCTGTACCTTCAAAACGGCGGGAGGCTATTAGATATTTACACAACAAGCCAATTCGCTGATGACTCACAGCAACCAGATTAAAAAAACACTCCGTTACATGATCATAACATTTCAGAGTATTAGAATGATTCATTTAAATACGAAAGCACTTCGAGCCAGCCCACGAATGAACTATCTTGCCATTCCGGGATAGAAACGCTCACACATGACCCCCAATAATGGGGGAAGGGAGAGGTCACCCTGCTTTGGCGTGCGCCAAGGTCGTCTCCGTCTCCCCCGTCTAGGGGGCGTACGGATGTGCGCAAATACAGGCCAGTGGTATCGTTGGATGCGCAAGAAAATTTTCTATAAGGTAAATTCATGAATCGAAAATTCCTAATTTTTCAGATTTTCAGGTAGACCGTGTCCTTAAGATGTGCTAGGTTTGGATAGGATAGGTTAGTATTTGTTATTTGAGGATGGGTTAGCTTAGAACATGCTATGTTAGAATTTGTTAAGTAATGTTGACCGAATTTTGTTACGGGTCCACCCAGCTTATTGATGACATTGTCCGAGGAATTTTCACGGGTCCTGCTGGTATAAATTATTATTAGCCACAAAAGTTTAAAAAATAATTTGCCACGCCTTTTTACCGCGATAAGCAGCATTTCATTACCAATAGATTCGATTTTAACTCAATTTTTTTTACTTATTAACATAAGTGAGTGGATGCCAGGTTATTCATATTATTTGCACGGTATTTATGATGCATCCAAGCAAGCAGATTCCAATAATTGGAGGGCAAATATACAGAGTGGCCTAACCCACAAAATCCTGAATTTTAGGGCAGTGATAAGCAAAGTTGGATAAGCGACAGCGTTTCGCCTATATACTGAACAAGGAATGGCTCAGTCGTTTATGCCACTCTGGCGCAAACAAAAGAGTGGGGCTTCCTGCCTGGCTGTGGCATATGGCTCAGTCGTTTATGCCACTCTGGCGCAAACAAAAGAGTGGGGCTTCCTGCCTGGCTGTGGCATAACCGCAGCAGCAGGTGCATGTTACCATGACAACGATGAGCTGTTGCATCACAGTACAGAGTTGCATCATGTTTGCACTACATTAGTTTGACGGCAAGCTCATTAGCATTGCTGCTGAAATTGGTACGTTCGTAAACATTTGGTACGTTCTGCTCCAAATGTCACTTTGTTGAAATTGTTGTTCAACGTTAGCCTGAAGCGACGAATTTTGGTACGTTTCAAAGATTTCTATAAAACATTTAAGAAATTATACCCTATCAATAAATTTTAGCCTTATTTTTGGCAATTACCAAACTTTTCATGTAAATGGGAGGTAAATTAAGCGAAATGTGTGATCAAATAAAGTGACGCAACACTTTTGTTACCAGTTTGAAATTTAGATTTCATCGCATCGTCACCAGTGTAGTGCTACACTTCTACAGTCTAAAGTTTTATGTGCACATTTGAAATGAATATAGAGTGTTAACAATTTTATTGCAATGCTAGTTTTTAATTTGATAAAATTGTTTATCCATGATATCGTTTTGTTAACTCAGACTGACAAGCATTTGAGTAATGAGTATGCTTGGTCTGTTCTGCACTCGTCGAGTATTGGTTTGGCTTCTGCACGTTTGCTGTGGCTTATTCCCCGCCTAATTTACTGTCACCTGTCAGTGAGATTGTGAGAGTCAGTTAGGCCGCTGTCACACGGAGACCAAACGGTAAAATTTTTTCATAATCATCTACAGTCAGCGGCACTACTCGGTCGGACCAGGGCCACGAAACAATCACATTTCAGCCCTAGTTTGACCAAACTAGTCCCAAACTAAGGCAAAAATCTGACGGTTTCGTGGCGTTTGACATACCGATTTAGTGCCGCTGACTGTAGACGATTATAACGAAACGTTATCATTTGGTCGCCGTGTGACGGCGGCCTAATGCAGTTACTGAGTGGAATGTGTTCCTCATTGTGTTTGGTCGCGCATTGGTTTAAAAACTAATGTTCTGTTGCTTTTTATTGTTCTTCAATCAATAAGCGTGGAGAAAAAATGAGTTTTAAGAAAGCGAATATTGAGGATTCTTCTGATAGTGAGGACAGTGATGTTCTGAGACAGAAACAGAATGTTAAATATGAACGGGAAGTTTCATTAAAATTACAAATGGTGGAGAAATATTCATTGTGGCTACAAGTCAGCAAACTTAACTCCAGCAAAGGGTATTGCAAATTGTGCAATAAATATTGTGAGATAGCCGGCAGCTTAAGTCAAATAAAAGGACTCGAGAAAACTGATAAGCGTAAATGCAATGCGAAGGTTGATGGCAAATTGATTAAAGTCACTGATTTTATAAGAAGTAAACCGTCAGATCACCAAAACAAAGAAGCATCCGCAAAACTAAAATTGTGTGTCTTTTTTGCTGAACATAACCTACCCATTGCTCGTTTAAATAATTTACCTGTACTCATTTCTAAGGTACGTTCTGACTCAAAATTAGAACAAAAACATCAAGAGCGCACATTAGAAAGGAACTAGCATTTTTTCATTTACAGGGTGGCGCATAAGTAACGCACCCTTTTACAAAATTAATAATAAATAAACTATGAAAGGTATAACGATAGGGTTAATTGCAAACGATAGAGGAACTCTTAAAGCTTATTTACATGTCGTATCCTGTCTACAGATACCCAGTGTATATTGTGGTAATAAATCTTTAAAATATACCTTCAAAAGGGTGCGTTACTTATGCGCCACCCTGTATAATAGATCCTGACTCCTGATGCTTCAAACAACCTGGTATATAAACTAAATGCGGCGAAGTTCTCCCTTATTATTAACGAAACAACAGATGTTTCTATTTTCAATCAACTTGCAGATCTTCTGGTTACCACCATTTCCCTATCTGCGTAAATTGCATTTAACAGTTTTTTTGCTGGTTCCAGAGAAGCGTCACAACCATACTCCACTGAATCTTCAGAATAGAAAACATTTCATTATACTATAAATGGCCACAGAGCGTGCAAGGTAGTGTTTTGTTCTACACTAGGAATCTCACCATAGCGTGTAACTTATGTAATCAATAAGAAAGTGAAAGCAGGAATAGCTTTGCTAGATAAAAGAAACAAGCATGTACCTGCTAAAAAATTTTTACCTGAGATGAAGAAAAAGTGTCAACAATTCTTAATAATTTCCTAAAGTACAAATCCCACTCCAGTGATAGCCCTAAATTATATTTCAGTCCTGATCTTACCTACCCAAAAATTCATTCGTTGTACATGGAGAGAAATCTTGATCATGCCGTCAACTCATTCGTTTTCATGACAGAACTCAAAAAATGCAACGTAGGAATACAGTTGCCAAAGAAAAACACGTGTGCTAGATGAGATGAGTTCAAGATGAAAAATAAAGCAAATCTAGGTGTTGAAGAGAGAAGACGTAAATATAAAAAAGTCCATAAGGAGCAGATTAAACGGGTTGAACTTGCGCGCAAGGAACTAAAGGAAACAGAAGAGGAATGTCACCAGCCTAGTTCCCGCCTACTGTGCATTACGTTTAACCGGGAGGAAACTCAGCCGATTCCTCACCTCAACACTTCTGTTGCTTTTTATACAAGGCAAATGTGGTTGTACAACCTCGGAATAAATACATGACATGATAAGAGCCACATTTTTGTCTAGCAAGAGATCGAAGGGAAGCGAGGAAGCTGTGAGATCGGTTCCTCTGGTTTAACTTTCCTACAGAAAAATCATCTTCAAAATTACGACAAGATTCATACATTTTAAGACTGTTGTGGTGTACAAAAGCGCAATAAAAACAATGTCGCTTCCTTCATGTAAATCTGTATGAGTACTCACATGAAGGACAAGTTTATCGATGTCCCAAGCCCCAGTCATACTTCCCATTTTGGACGGTCGACATAAAATGAAACAAATTTAGCTGGTTGAAACTGAAATGGCTGAAAGTTTCCTAGAAAAACAAGTGCTTGATGCACTACAAGTATTCCAGCGATCACCACAAGGAACTTGGTACTATTGACTTCAGCTTTTGTTATCTTTTGCAACAAGCTTTTTTGTTATCTTTTATCATCCTTCGCTGAGAAATGATTTAATTTGTATTACAGATAGAGGAGTAAAAAATATTTAGACTCTGTCAAATATTTAGATGTGTCAAAATCCACTGAAAACATTTTGGTAATCATTTTGCTTGTTTTCTGTGCAGATTATGGTGGATTGCAGTATTGGGATTTCTCAAACTAAAACTAAGAAATAAAATCTGAATCACTCTAATCCTTACGCAACGTGTCACTAGAAGAAAGAGATACGATTGTGTTCACTATTCTGTATATGAAAATATTGTAGATCTCTAACCAATACAATTATTTGCTTTCTCTTTACTTACGCATATGCCTCACTGTAGTTTCAAATTATTTAACACTTGAATTAAAATTTGTTTTCATATATGACTAA
This sequence comes from Platorchestia sp. MABIK, assembly GCA_014220935.1. Lineage (NCBI taxonomy): Eukaryota > Metazoa > Arthropoda > Malacostraca > Amphipoda > Talitridae > Platorchestia > Platorchestia sp. MABIK. The sequence goes on along the minus strand of JACJUY010001647.1, from coordinate 167,472 downwards.
ACACCTTCATGCACTATACGCCATAAGAGTTGATTAGTTAGTGCAATAGAGGGTGTTCCAGAAAAAGAGGTACAACATTGCACACCAAGTAGAAAATGGCCAAGTAAGCACTTTATCTTCTATGAAATTTACCAGCAAAAATTTCGGTTTTTAAAATATTAGCTGTTTATTGTTTTAAAGGATGAAATTCAATGACACAATTGCTCGTAATATTTGTTCTGAATTTACGCTTCAAACACTTCTATTTCATGAGAGCTTAGAATAATAAAATTTAGTTCTAGGGACATATGGTAAAATAGTTTTAGCGAGGACACTAGAAGATCCTTGTTGATGCTACACCCATTAGATCTGAAGAAGATCTCGTGGCCAGGCTTGCTCTGCTGGTGAGATTTCTGAAATGCCAGACGTGTTTTCTAATATCCGGTAGTCGCTATGACTAAGATGTAAAAAGTGCATTTATGAAACTTATTTCGAACAATTTTGTAAAGTAAATTCAGTATAAATATCGCTAGTAATTGTGTCATTGAATTTAATTAATCCGTTAAAACAATACACAGCTATTATCTCAAAAACCAGAATTTTTTGGAAAACTTCATAGAAGAAAAAGTGTCATCTTTTACTACGTGTGTAATTTTGTATTTCTTCTTCGGAAACACGCTGTACATTCAATTTGCGTTGATTCAAAGACCATCATTAAAGTACTCAAGAAATATAAAAGAGAAAGCATTAATCTGCTGTTTAGGCCACTCTGCCCCAGAACGCATGGCGCGGTGCAGCAGGACGATATATACGCGCTGTTGGTTTGGCCACTCTGCCCGAAAGACATCTACGCCGCTTGGTGGTGAAATGATCGCTTAGCCCACTCTGCCAGTTTTGACCCCTGATTTGTGGGTTAGGCCACTCTGCATATTTGCCCTCCAATTGTAATAACATAGGAGAAATACGTACGAGAACATTTATTTATTTACAAATTGACGCAGATCCCTGGCGTTTAATTATTTAGTGCTGATAATTCTTATATTGTAAAATTTCAATTGTCTTCTGAGATAAATAAATGATAAAATTTAGGTATCTCCCATGCCTAATTTCTCGTATGTTATTACAATGGAAATTTCATTGAATAAATGAAATTGGCTGGTCCGTCTTTGTTGGTTGGTCTGTCACCCTTTCACGCTCTAAAAGGATGTTAATGATCGTATCTGTGATCCGAGTTTTACAGTGCACAAATACAAGAATATTTTAATCGCGAGTACTATTAGGATGGATATATTTTTATAAGATCCACATCTGGAATATTTATATAAAGACAGTATCAAATCCGGTCATTAATGACAGGTCGTGTTACGTATACACTATTAGATACACAGTGTTTCAGAACAAGAGGTACAAAATTACACACCAAGTAGGAAATGACCAAGTAAACACTTTTTCATCTATGAAATATTCCTAAAAAAATTCGGGGTTTTGAGATATTAGCTGTTTGTAGTTTTAAAGGATAAAATTCAATGACACAATTCCTCGCAAAATTTATTTAAATTTACTTTACAAAAGTTGTCAAAAATGTGCTCCACCTACATCAATGCACTTTCAAATTTTAGGCTCAACGACTGCCGCATGTTAGAAAACACTTCTGGCATTTCAGAAATCTTACAAGCAGCCACTGCAATTCTGGCTACAAGATCTTCCTCAGACTAATGGGTGTAGCATAGACATGGCTCTTCATGTATCCCCCGAAAAAGAAATCTAGTGGAGTCATGCCAGGAGATCTAGGAGGCCATGCAACAAGAATATTTCGCCCGATCAACGTGAATTTGAAATAAATATTACAAGCAATTGTGTCATTAAATTGCATCCTTTGAAACAATGAACAACTAATATCCATTTTTTTTGAAAATTTCATGGAAGAAAATGTTTATATTTGGACATCATCTATACTTGGCGTGCAATTTTGTACCTCTTATTCTGAATCACCATATATGTTACTGACTAGTGTCTACTGATTAGGTCAAGTAGGCACTAGCCGGACTACCTACCCTGAGATGCATAGATAAGTCCCAACAGGTTTTTTCTCTTACTAGCTATGCACCAATTCAACGAAATAATAATAGTTAATTCAATGACTACACTCAAAATCCCAAAAATGATAATCTGCATGTAGATAACGGATGCAAGATTCGCACACTGCCTTTTCGTCACTGTATCTACACTATACAGGGTAACAATGCCGAAAAAGTGCTACATCATTGCTCAACACAATGTTATATCTCGGCGATAATGGGCAAAAGTTGTTCTACTTTCGTCGCAGAGGCCTGACGTTTTCGAAACGTTTTCTTTGCGAATAAAAGCCACGTTTTGCTTCTCTGTGTGTAGTATGATACTATCTCTTATTCTCGTCTAACTTTTTGCGTTGTATTCGACACTTTCTTATTTTAATACACTCCCACGTTCTTTTCATTTCGTGTCTTTGGAACAATTAAGAACGTTTCCAGCAAGAAAATTTATGCTTTCGCGTAAATGAAACAATCATTGCAGCTGAGATAGTGCATTGCTTTCAGTTCACTATACGTGTGTGACAAAGTTAAGTTGTTGCTAGTGTGTGTAATTATTTTCAGTGCAGCTCGTTAACATTGTATTTTTTTTCATGTGTGTCCATATTAATTTTAGGAAGAAGAATTAATTGATTATACAATTATGATGAACGGATACTATTTCAATTTTTGGAATTGTATAAACGTAATTATAAAACACTCCATTTCAGCGGATGCTTCCGTAGAAACTGGGAAGCGATACGAAGATAAAAATTAAACATGATAATGATCTGGTGATATACAGCACAATATAACTCTGAAACTACTAAACAGCATTCACGGAATAACTTGAGAAACTAGCAGAAACTTTATTTTTAATACATGTTAACTCGACATAAAAACAAGGAAACCTTATCAATGGTGATAACATAACCTGAAAACTAAACGTCTTTATTTATCAGACCAAAGCTTCAGGTTTTGGCAAAGACTACTCATTGACAATGTATCATAACCTTAAGACTAGAAATATTTATGACCACAACGTAACTCTAAGTTTATGGAAAGACTAGTCAATTATCAATACATCATTAGGAGCGTACAGAGTGACCACTCATTATGTGAGTACAATGTATTACATCAGCTAAGCTATTCTACAAGGAACTTGCAACACATTTACTACTATTTTCTACTTTCTGTGTATTAATTGAAAGGGAAATGAACGAAACAGAAATAAACAGAATGAATGTGCGATGCATTCAATGACTAATTCCTGCTTTTTAACTGCAAAACATGCATCATTACTGCTGTACAAAAATTACATATCTTCCTCGTGTTTATCATATATATGTTTGCAAACCCACAATGACTAGATATCAATGACCGTATTAGATAATAGGGATAAATGCGCTACTTCGAACTTTCGAGCAAAATAATCAACAAAAACACTGCATATTTATTAGCTTTTCACTAAAGTATTTTAACTCCGTTAGGTTTATTTTCTGTTTTAGACAATTATAAATATTATAAATCAGTTTTAGCACAAATTAGAATTGAAGACACCAAAACCAGCGATTCAGACCTCGACTCTACCACATCCGAATGAACGACTCCGACTCTGACTCCATCAAATTCAGAAAACGACTCCAACTCCACCCTTAAACATGCGATTCCGGCGTCTTCGGCTCCGTAACCCTGGTTATAGTTTAAGTACAATTATCACTACAGTTATACATATCATAATAGATACGGTAATAAAGTAATAGCGATATAAGTATCGTAGTAATAAGGTTATAGTTTAGTTAGGGCCTTAGTTGAATAACCACCGTTATCCATGTACATCATGCCGTACACTGCTTTTCACAGCTCTGACAAGAAAGTATCGTCATCTGGGTCGTCCAAGATCAGTATTTTGGAGAGAGCCAACATTAGTAAAGTGGGGATCGGTCTGAGACCAAACATTAGTCTGACACTCTTGGAGGCTATAGGGGTCAAATCGTTTTTTAGTATATTACATTAATCAACTTCTCTTAATGCCAAAGGTTAGGAGATATTTGTAAGGTTCAGGCATGGCCCTGGTTGAGTTGCTTGGTTATGGTTGACTGCACCCTGAGCTTTATCAGGGGTTGGCTAGAAACACTATACGACATTTTGTAGTGTCGTGCTCCATAAGAAATACGCCCATATGCGGCAAAACACTACATTTAAGATGGGTTGCCATGAATTCCTCTATGTTCTCCATGCGCTCAATAATGCCGTTTTGCTCCTGCTCCTTGAACACATCATTGTACATTTTCAGACGGTCGATATTCGACGCAAGTTTTTTTAGACTACCAGGTATTACTTGGTGCGACAAGGCGTAATTTTTGAACAGCTAATGAGAAATTTTGTATATCCACATTAATGACATAATAAGTATACCTTCATTACTTCTTTTCGGGTTATTTAAGACAGTCAACAAGCATGTCATTCAATTCCGTTTGCACAGGATCATCAGGTGGGTCCAAACTTGAAAGCCCGTCACAAAGAGAACAGAGTACTTCTGGGGGAGCTCGGTCAAGCAAGGGGTCCATATCTGAGAAATAATTTGTCTCACCTGATCTCTGCCAGCCGGACTTTGGCTGGAGGTGGTCCTGCAAGTCGGCAACATCTGAGCACCACAAGAAATAGACTGTCCAGGATGATCTGCATCGTGCTGTAGGGATGACAAGAAGTTGGAATTTTGTTGGATGGCTCGAACATTGCCCGTCAGTGAAATTCCTGCAATTGAGTCAATGTAACAGGACTGGATATCAGGGCTAATAAAGTTTACGTATTTGAAATGAATGAATGGATCACATTCTGTGCCTAAAACGAGAGAAATTTCTCCTGGAAAAGAAGAATCTGCGGAGGATGCGCCAGCAAACTTGTAGCCTTTAAAATTAGACGCAATAATTGTCTCTAGTCCTGAGGTGGACAATGAAATATGAATTAGAAGGGACACAAATGGCCTCTATTGAGGGTTCTTTATTATCAGCTTACAACGGAACTTCCACAATGTTTGTAGTAAGTTCTGTACTCGAATTAAAACCCAGGATTCTGACTTTTCAATTTTCTTCACCACTGGAAGAGAGAGATCACTGGCCAATGACGAAGAAATAAAATTCTTTTACCTACAACCGTCAATATCCGAACTTTCGATGATTTTATCTCGGCGGTAAGGCCCAGTTCGAATTTTTTCGTCGGCGAAACGGTAATTATGATCGGTTTCCATTGTTTATCGAAGTATTCCGACGGTATATATATATTACCGCTGATCAACGGTAATTTTAGACGCTAAAAATGCCAGTCGACGATGATGACCGTTATTTACCGTCGATTTCTGACTGTCATTCATACCGTAGAAATACAACGGTAAAACTACGGTTATTTTCCAGACTATACTTCATAATTCGATATTAGCGGCAATGATAGATAGCCCATGTCTAAGTTTAATCAAGGACAAGTCATATAAAAGTATGTTATGTATTACTCGTGGTCAAATGAAATTACATAAATTAGTTTACGTAACCTTCACATGATGTAATTTGAGCTTTAGTTATTTTATTGTGAAAGTGAAAACTTTAATTCGAAGCTGAGACATTTCAATTGGATTTTCACAAATAATTTTTCGATATTTATACATTTTAATTTTATGCATTTGAATAAGAAGTTCAAATTCTTCAACTGATGCTTCAAATGTTTTAAATTTAATTTCAAATGTTTTAATTTCAACTCTTTGTACTACATATTAAAAGTGAAACCGTGAAGTTAAAAAATGCAGGGTTATAATGGTAGACATATAAAATATGAACATTCCTACTAAATATCTCATTCATGCACTATTATATTTTGATTCCAGTAAACCATATGTATTTCAGACTCTACTCATTTTATTACTCAGGCTTTGAAATAATTCTCGTTTTAAAAGAGTAAGAATACGAGAGTACAATTGTTTTTCACGTTCGTATTTGTAACAATCCTAAACCTTAATGACCTATTTTCTAATAAAATAATTTTTCGTGAAGTGATTAAAAACGAACAAATCAGAAAAATTCAAAGCATACCTTTATAAATTCACAGCTTTTATAATGAAATATTTTTAAATTAGTTGATCAACATAGAAAAATTATTGGAACCTTCGTGACTCTCAACTTGCATTTGAGCTTAACGTAATGTCAAGGTATCACATTGCTCAATGTTGTTCATTGCGGTGGTCCAAGTTTGAGCGTTGGCGCTGTTTACCGTTTAGATTGCTTCTAAGTTTTAAGGTCTAAACATTGAAATTGTTTCATAGCTAATAATATGTTGACCAAGATCTAATATCCTTAATGTTGGTATTTTGAGTTATATTGATGTGTTTTACTGTTGACGTGAGATTTCAAAATTATTCCCTGTGCATTTACAAGAAAAATTTGCTTTTAACATGTGCGTTTGTGTACACACATCAAAGTTTCCATTCAAGTTACTCTACTCATTGGATCATACAATTTTCATAATGTTGGTATAATAATTATTTGGGTTAGTGTGAGTGTAAATTTAAATTTTCAAAGTGACTTTCTTTCTGGTGGAAAGTATAACCTTGTGTCCTTGTGTGATCACTACAGGAAATTACTTGCTAGTAATATATTTGTTTGTGTAGATTATTTGTACATGCATATTAGTATTATATTTTTAGACATAAAAAGTTATTACAGATAAGGCATCAAAGAGAGCAGTTTCCAACTGCATAAAATAATCAAAAATGATGAAGTTGGTAAGATCTTGTTTTAACGTATGTGTTGACATTACGAATTCAATTCTGAGTAACCTCAGCTGTGTTTTTAGAGATGAGGTGTCGTGTATTTCTGAATCAAACTTTTAATGAACACTAGCAATATCTTTGGGGAAAAATTAAATTTAGTATTTTCTCACACCCACTCCAACTTATTTGTTCTGATAGTTACTTTCTAATATGCCTTTGCTAACATGCCACTATCTACAATGTCTTTGCAGAAGCTCGAATTATGTTCTGGATTGCTTGTGCAATAGAAGCATTAGAGGAATGTCATGAGCATTATTAATTCAGAAGATTGTTCTCAATCTAATGACAAATTTTAATTGGTTTGTCTCAACTTTTAACTTTACCAAATCATTCCAGTTCATCATGTGTTAAAGTAGTTACAAATTCACTCAACATATTTTTATGAAACCATGTCAATTGTTAAAAAATTCTCTAACTCTGTAGTCTATGAAAAGCGACGTTTCGATGTACGAACATCATGTTCAGGCTAAAATTGTTCAGAAAATTTTTTTTCAGTCATATTGATAAAATGCAAATCTAATACTCAAAGCTATATCAAACAAAGTTATAATGTTGGAAATGACAGCACTAGAAAGTGACTAGAAACTAAATTTGTACCACAGCAATATGTACTTCCTGTAGTAGGATTAGGTAACAGTATGAACATATTTTTAGTATTACACCTAGAGCAATACTGTTACCTACACCTTATTTTACTTTTAAAAAACCCAAGTTCAATATAAAAAAACTCAAGTTTAATTCAAAACAGATCGAGTTTAATTTTAAAATTTTCAAGTATATTTTAAAACAGATCAAGTTAAATTTTGAAAAGCTCATGTTTCTAAAATTGTTAACCTATACCTATGTACTTGACCTTTTATAAATCAAACTTGGGCATTTTTAAATTAAACTTGAGCCTTTTTGATTTAAACTTGACCTTTTTTGAATTGAATTTGACCTTGTTAAATTGAATTTGACCTTTTTAATTTGAACTTGTTCTTTTTTAAATTGAACTTGACCTATTTTAAATTGAACTTACCCTTTTTTAAATTGATCTTGACCTTTTTGATATTGAACTTGACCTTTTTTAAATTGAACTTCACCTTTTTTAAATTGAACTTGACCTTTTTCACATTGAACTTGAGCTTTTTTTACATTGAACTTGAGCATTTTTAAATCGAACTTGAGCTTTTTTAAATTGAACTTGAGGTTTTCAAATTGAAGTTGAGGTTTTCAAATTGAACTTGAGGTTTTCAAATTGAACTTGAGGTTTTCTAATTGAACTTGAGTTTTCAAATTGAACTTGAGGTTTTCTCATTGAACTTGAGTTTTCAAATTGAACTTGAGGTTTTTTAAATTAAACTTGAGGTTTTTTAAATTGAACTTGAGGTTTTTTAATTTGAACTTGAGGTTATTTAAATTTAATTTGAGGTTTTTTAAATTGAACTTGAGGTTTTTAAAATTGAACTTGAGGTTTTTTGAATTGAACTTGAGGTTTTTTGAATTGAACTTGAGGTTTTTTAAATTGAACTTGAGGTTTTTAAATTGAACTTGAGGTTTTTTGAATTGAACTTGAGGTTTTTTAAATTGAACTTGAGGTTTTTGAATTGAACTTGAAGTTTTTAAATTGAACTTGAGGTTTTAAATTGAACTTCAGGTTTTTTAAAATGATCTTGAGGTTTTCTAAATTGAACCTGAAGTTTTTAAATTGAACTTTTGTTTTTTTAATTGAACTTGAGGTTTTTTGAATTGAACATGAGGTTTTGTAAATTGAACTTGAGGTTTTGTAAATTGAACTTGAGGTTTTTTAAATTGAACTTGAGGTTTTTTAAATTGAACTTGAGGTTTTTTAAATTTAATGTGATTTTGTTTATTTAAAACCTGAGATTTGTTAGATAAAAATTAAGTTTTTTTCAATCAAAGGTAAAAAGATGTAGTCATACCAGTACTTATTGCTGTGGTACAAATTTTGCTTCTGATCATTTTTTAGTGCTGTCATTTTCTAAATAATCTCTGTCTGATGTGGCTTTGAGTGTTCGATTTGCATTTAATCCCTGTGACTGGAAATTTTGTATGTATATTTTCAGCCTGAGGATGATGTTTGTACATCAAACTATTGCTTTTTATGGACTACAGAGTTAATGAATTTCCAACCATTGACAGTGGATCAATAAGAATATGTTCAGTGAATTTTTCACTACTGTTCTACCGTGATGTTCTGGAAAGATTTTATAACGTTGAAAAGTTGGAAAAGAAATAATCTAGTTTTTCACCCTTTCCCTGATGTACTTGGTACTGTCTCCAAACCTTGTGTTAATGATTGATTAATTTCAGAATCATCCAATGATGCAAATGAAGGGAACAGCTCTTAGTTCCCTTTAATTCTTAGTTACTTCCTGATAAACGCTTAGACTTGTTCAGTAAATCTGTTTCATTTAACAGCCAAAATTCACTATGTGATACTCCTATTGAAAACAGCCTAGAGTCAATCAATAAAACTTTGGAAATTCAGTGAGTGAAATCCATCTAGATTTGCTTGAGTCTGAAGCTAGAGACAAAAGTTCTTTTCATGCAATTCCTATAATGAAGCCTTTGCTGATGCCTCAAGTAAACTAAGACCTGTCATGATGAAATGTGAAGTACTAAACTCTTATGATTCAGTACTAATGCCTTATGTTGCTTTTTGGACATTTCTTTCATTCCCCTAACAGGTTGTCTACTAGGTAGTATAGTAGTAAAAAGTAGAAAAATTTGAAAGCAGCAAAAAATAAATTAAGGAGTAGTGAAATTTACCTCAGGGGTCTACTTTACCTGGCAGGGCTGTAAAAAATTATGAAGTTGGATAAATCACTGAAAATTGTAAGTAAAGTAAATATGTGTGTAGAGTTTCAAGATTTTCAAAAATTCATTTCTCCCAGAATAAGATATTTGCTACAGTTTTTGGGAAATATTCCTGTTAGGGGATTGGACAATTCCCCGGTGTCTACTGGTTTCCAGCCAGTTTATTTTTTGCATATGATGAGCTGTCGCTTTCATTGTTGAAAGATGTTAAGACAGTGTCTTAGGCAAACATTTGTTGGGGTCCATTTGGGAGTGGATAGATAAAAAATTTGAGTCATTTTTGCAATTATGCGTTGGATGCTTCAAATTGTAATGAGATTTTAATTTTGTATTTTATGCATTAATCACCTTGAAATTGTTTTGAACCCATGTTATTGCGTGTATTATTGACTCAAACTGTTCATTATAGGATAATTTCTTACATCCTGGACATTTGGACAACATTCATCATACAAAAATTAGGAAGTCATTTTTTTGCTATTGAAGGTGGTAATAAGAAATCAACTTTGAAAATGAAAAATCAGGAGACACCCTGCAAAATATTTATGTTTGAATTGTTTTCAGGTTTCTGTGGAAATATAAAATTTCTAAATGAATTTCCTTCTAATGAGGAACATATAACACTGTACATTTATAACCAGAAATTACTTTCCAGGAATATTGTGTGTGGAATAAATTTGGAAATTCTAATTTTGTTCATTAATGAGGATGGACATAAAAACTCATTACAGAAATGACATCAAAGACACCAGTTTCCAACTGCATTACGTAGACAGCAAGGATAAAGTTAATGAAATATTCTGTGAAAATGTAAAATTGATCAGTGATTGCACGCATAGAACTTTTCATTACCAGAGTTAATAACTCATATTATGCTATGATGGCCCTCTTTGCAGTACCTACCCTCAGAGGCTAGGAATTATTGCACAAGGGCTGGACTGACTGGCCTATCCACCGTTTATTTAGAATTTAACACTCCATGCAAACTTTCCTGTGGAGTAAAAGCGCATGAATCTCGATCCTACTTATATGTCTGAATGTCCTTGTCATTCATTATTCAGTATGATACGGTGTGGTAAAGGTTTTTGAAAACAAGGCTTCACTCTCTTTGCAGTTAAGCAATTCCCAGAATGGGGTGCGCATTTGATTTCGATTTATCTCACACAATTACATTGTCTATTTAATTTCTAGATGACGGAGCTTCAGCGTTGTGTGGGCGTCAGTCTGCACGACACCAGCTCATCATGAGGTCATGACGGTGGTGTGGCCTTGGAAATGTCGTACTCTGGGTTAGGACAAACTCGTCAACGGACGAAAATCTCTTTCAAGGAGCATTCCACCTGTCAGTTAATATTAGGTTCATGTAAGCTCATGCAATTCTTTTCGTTCATAAACTAATATCTTTCCCCTCAAGGAGATACAACTATTGTATCTATGAGAATAAGCACTCCCATGGGGAAAATGTGTGAGGGCCCGAGCGGAGAGTTACGAAGGCCTTTTTTTGTTGGAATACATAGAATGTTTTTTGTAATATTAAGGACCACCAGTTTTCGGTTCCTGTTGTCCTGTTTTTCTGCACCTACTACGTCTTCTTCAACTTTAATCTTGTTGCATGAACGTCATTCTCAACTTACTCTTTCCATATCCCTTCTGCATAGATTCCGAGTTCACTTATCTCCATACTAAACGATGCCTCCCTCCTTCCTCTCATCGAAATGCTCTTTTTAGCGGTTGGGGAGGCTTAAACTAGCATGTTATCTAATTTATATCTTATATAGCATTCCGTTATGGTAATACCCCTCCGGGGGATACGACTATTGTACCTATGGGAATTAGTTCACCTAGGGGGAAAATGCGAGGGCCCGAGCTAAGAGATAGTTAGGTCTTCTGTTTGTTGAACTATAATGCGTTCGTTATGTTAAAGACCTTCTTTTTTCGGTTCACTGCAGTCCTGTTTTCAGCACCTACTACTTTCTTCTTGAACTTCGAGTTTTTTCATGAACTTCTTACTCAACTAATTGTTTCTATGCCCTTGTGCATAGATTCCGCGTTCCCTTAGCTCCAAACTAAATGGCACCTTCCTCTTTCCTTTCTTTGGATCACATTTATTTTGCTGCGGATAGGAAGGCTTAAACTAACTGATAATTATCTTTCATTATAGTTATGCAAATAAAGGGATTTATTGTTGCAAATTTTTTGTTACAAATAATGGCAGATCGGTTGCAACGTTTAAAAACGTATTAGTATTGCAGAGGTAAAATCAATAATTTTATGCTGTTGTGAATAACCCGTTTTTTCGTTCAAGAATTGATTATTCTTAAATATATTTGAGCATAGCTTGGACGCCAGTCCTCAATGTTACGTTTTAATAAAAGTCTGTGTATTCGCACGACATCATTTGATTCAAATTCAACAAGCCAAATAGGTCCAAAGTTTCCTATATAAATAAATTATCAATAGCTTCAATGCACAGCTGTTCAATAGGTTACCGAAATCAAGTGTTGTATTCAGAGTAAGGTTAATCGACTTATTCTCTGATAGCAGCCAAAGCCAGATGGGCCAAATGTTGGATCACAAGTAGAGCTTGCCTGGCTTGCTCTGAATAAAGTGGTAGTGGGAACACAGTCATTCTGCAAATGGTTTTTTATTTTATTTTGTTAACTTTTGCACAGTTGATATTTACTAATGTATTCCAATTCATCAGATGCTTTAGCTGGAGTCGGGTGTGTAAAGATAAGAAACTAAAGGCGTCAAGTATCCAAGAGGTTCTGCGTCGTTGCAACGATTGGGCCGGCTCAGAGACGATGGATTGAATCAGAAAAGTCGCCGGCGGGAACCAGTACACTTCCTCAAAGTCTACTTGCTTCTTCATCGCTTACTTTGACCGCCTCTCAGTCGCCTTATTTGCTAGCTCCGTCGACATCAGATTATGAGACTCCTCCCATCAGCGGGGTTTAGACGAAGGGTGATTTTCCCGGGGCAACGCCCTTTCTCCCTCCCCGTTTCTTCAGATAAAACCCTAAACCCTCGATCTAACGCCTCCCACCCCTTCCCCATGCGTGTCGTCGCTGTCACCCTTCATGCTGGAAAAACTCAGGAGCGACTGACTCGGCAGTCTTGAAAATAGGGTGTATCTCTCAGTTGCTTTGCTGTCCTATCCTCATGCCTAATCCCGACCCAAAAAGTTTCCTCTGATCTAGAAAAGGAGCGAGGGCTAAAGTTTTAACATTAATAGATTTATTGAAAGCATGGCGTCAGTGTAATTGTATATATTGTGCCTGTGAATATAATTTCTTTATGAAGTACTATCGCTCCTAGGTTGCCGACTTTGAAATGATCTGTAGCTGAAATAATTTTCCATTTAATTCAAAAGTACCTGTTCACAATCGTTGCGCATATTTTTCGCTGTCATGCTATTATCAACAGTGGATGACTCGTGATAGGACTCGGGTATAATTTGTTTAACTTATTTTTGTAATTCCTGAATTTTTCACGAATACAATACTGTTCTTGTGCCGGCCTCCGTGGAATAGTTTACAGGTTAAAAAACTTGAGGTCTCGACATAACGAAAATTTTTGTGGCTGGAATGTCAAAAAACGGATGTCAAAATATTTTCATTTACGAATTAGTGAGTTCATTTGAAACTAGTACTTACTGATCGTACTAATTTGATGTGGCATCTGTTCATCTATTTTTGGTACCAAAAGAAAAAAAGGACACAATGTGTGTTGCTTTTTTTTTTTCGGATTGCATTTTTGTTTTATTGAACATGAGTTATCGGCATTACGAAAATTTCTATGGCTGGAATGTCAAAAATAAGGGATGTCAAAATGATATTTTTATCTACGAATTAAAGAGTTCATTTGGAACTAGTCGTTCCGTCAGGGGGATGCAATTAATGTGTCTATGGGAGTTAGCGCTTTCAGGGAAAGATGTGAGGGCCCGAGCTGAGAGTTACGTGGGCCTTTTTGTTGAAATAAAATGTTTTTTGCTGTTAAGGACGACCTTTTTCGAATCACTGCCGTTCTGGTTTTCAGCACCTACTACTTTCTTCTTCAACTTTTATCTTGTTTCGTGAACTTCTTTCCCTTACTGTTCCTATGCTTGTTCTACATAGATTCTGCATTCCCTAACATCCATACTACATGGTGCCTTTCTCCTCTCTTCTATCCGCTCTTTTTAGTAACCGTTAGGGAGCTAAACTATTTTCTAATCTAATTTTGAAACTAGTCGTTACTGATCGCACTAACTTGATGTCGGATCTGTTCATGTATTTTTGGTACCAAATAGGACCCAATGTACGTATAATTTTTCCTTCGGATTTCATTTAATTTTACCCCTCAGGGAGATGCATATGTTGTATCTATGGGAATTAGCGCTCCCAGTGGGAAAATGTGAGGGCCTAGCTGAGAGTTAGGTAGGCCTTCTTTTTGTTGAAATAAAAATATTTTTTGCCACGTTAAGGACCATATTTTTCGGTTCACTGCTGTCTTGTATTTTCGCCCCTACTACTTTTTTCTTCAACTTTTTTCTTGTTTTATGAACTTCTTTCCCTTACCGTTTCTATGCCCCTTCTACATAGATTCTGCACTCACTAATATCCATACTAAATGTAAACTAGTCGTTATTGATCGTACTAACATGATGTCGGATCTGTTCATCCATTTTTTGTTTTAAAAAGGACCCAATTTATACATAATTTCTCCTTCGGATTTCATTTTTGTGTTATTGAACATGAAGTATCGGCATTACAAAAATTTCTGTGGCTGAAATATCAAAAACGGATGTCAAAATAAAATTTTCACCTACGATTAATGAGTTCATTTAAAACTAGTACATACTGATCGTACTAATTTAATGTGGCATCTGTTCATCTACTTTTGGTACCAAAAAGGACCCAATTTATATTGATTTTTTTTGCGGTATTTATTTTCGTCTAATCGAACAAGAGGTATCGGCATTTTGAAAATTTCTTTGCCTAATAGCACCAGTTTTATGGGAAAGTTTCATTTGAAAAATTAGAGTTGTTAATTTTTTTATGATGTGAATGTCTTGTAAATTCAGAATTCTATAGAGAGTACAAACGTCGGAGCCGCATGGAAGCGGGAGGTGAAGGGTAACTTCTTCTGAAGAGGTATAGCTGTGGAGGATAACTCGCCTTCTGCTACATTGCGACTCGATAGCATTAATGCGGGCCCTGTCGTCTCCTCATCCCAGTTAAAGGACTAAGATGTGTAGTGGTTGAGATGGGTGGTCATTGTAGATTTTTGATGTCTATGAATGGAAGTGTGCAAATTTAGTTTAAAATTGGTAAAATTTTTTAGTAATCGGTTGCTTGATGAGTCCTTTTGTGGTGGTATTTAATTTTAAACGAATGTTCTATACGTAGTGTTTGCAGTGATGAGTCTTCCAAACCACCTGTGATGGAATTCTTTGCGTGCCGAAGATATTTTTGGAAGAATTTATTTCAATAGTCGGATCAATAATTTCAATTAGTCGGATTTATTTCAATAGTCGGCTGTTGAATTGAAATAAATATATTTATCGATTATCTGTAATGTTTTAACCTATTTATAAATCAGTGGCGATTTGAAATGACTTTATATTGTACTGTGAGACTTATCGTAGTAGTCTCGTGTTCTACGATAAAGATGACAATTTGAGCCCTCATACTGTAGCATTCATCTGCATCGCAGCTATTTTTTCTAATGATGCATTGTTACTTGTTACAATAGGCTTCACCCTGTAATACTAATCTGTTCAATTATCGCAATTTGTGAGAAAATTGATGAAATATATACTGTATTAAACATATTTGTTCAATTTGAATAAGTAATTTCGAAAATTTTTGTGAAGACGAGTTTAGTCTCCAAATTCACGGTAATTGGACAGATGCGTTTCACAAGCTGTGGCTTATTGTTCTTGGAAGCAATTCACAATTTTTGGGAAGAATTCTTGCACTGCTTATGAATCTCCCGGAATATAGTAGTTAGAGGGCCATTTTTAACGTTAAATTACCGGTAATTATCGTAAGTTTTGAACGAAGACCGACTATAATAACCGTTTAACTACCGGTAATTAACTGGTTAATATCGTCGGTCTTCGTCCAAAATTTACGGTAAAAAACCGGTAATTTACCGTTAATCAGATGATAATATGAGACATTTGCGACACTAATTCCGACGATATAACGACGATATATCGTCGGTTTATAGGAAGAAGAAGATGATAATTACCGGTAAATTCAGATGTAAATTATCGTCGGTCAGACGAAAAATTTCTGACTGGGGGGTAGGCAGTAAGTTCAAGCCATCGATTGTTTTGCTGAAAAAAGATTCGGTTAACGTCAGAGCATTCGTCGCATACTTAGGGGCAGACCCCCGAAGCTTACCTTTTAGCACCCTTTTTGCACGTGTGGGTCACGTGCTGACCGCTGCAAGTTCGCCATGCTGAAGAAAAATTTGATTTACAATTTCCAGCGTTGTGGTTCTAAATGGACATTTTGTGCAAGCACCAATGGACTTCAGTTTGTCACATCTTTTAGTTGGATTCTCATACCTAGAGCACTTGCTAAGTTTATGGTCAAAGTTAACGTCATCGGATTTGCACAGAACACAGAATGGATTTTTAGGTTTCACAGTGATGGATGACGAAGCCGCGTCGAATAAGCTTTAGTTAACTTTCGATCGCTCCTTGTATGAGCCTCACAGGGTTTGATTTCCCTTTTATAGCGTTCTGTGGCTTCCAAGAGGTTACTTTCTGTTTGAGCAAGAGAGGGCTTATTGGTGTTAGTAATTTGAATCTGAACATTTTGAAACTTATCGTTTAGCGTTTTCCAGCAAAAGATAGCCATCTCAGTGTCTACACATATTTGAAGTTTTTTGAAAACAGCAACTGTAGTCTTCAGTTCACCGATGTACACATACGGACCATCAGACTCAGCAAGTTTAATATGGGAAGGCTTTCCAATCGCATTGTTCTTTTGGACACTTATCAAGCAAAGGCCTTGTACAATATTTCTTTTGCAGTTTCGTACGTTTGATCAGGAATGTCAAGAGAATCTAACAAAATTCTTTGCAAGCCCAAAAACTTGATTGTACAGGTGCGCAAATTTTTCGTAATGGGTTTAATTGTGCTTATCGAAAATTGCCTCGAAATTAAGTAAGAACTTTTCTAGATTTTGTTTTTAGAGTACTGAATTTAGGCCATGGAACATCGGGGAGTTTCAATTTTTTGCTTTGCATAGACAATACTTGCGTTTGAGGCGGAGGAAGTCGCACCTGAGTCACCACTATCAGTTATAGAGGTAGAATGCTGTCACTGTAGGAGTGCCAGGAAATCAAATAGTTGCGTTTCGTTAGACTCCTGCTCGTTTGCAGCAGTCTCAAGCACATCAACAGCCTCTCTGCAAAACAACATGCCAAAAATTGGCTTGTCTGAATCGTTCTGCTCTATCTGCAAAGAAGTAACTTAGGAAATATTTTGGATCTTTTCATGGGTTAAGTAATCTTCAACGGCAGATTTTATAGTATCATGCAAGCGGGTTACACGTTGCCGAACATATTTTCGAGTTGTGGTAAAAATATTGAGATCGCCATCGCCAGCCGCTCCAAACGGCACTTATTCTTGGATGTCATTTCTGCAATTCAAGTTAATATAATTTGGGCGAAAGTTTCAAGGATCAGAAAAAATGTTGTGAATGAATGCTGCTGCCGCACCACATTTGCCATTAAATCTGGGCCCCCCGGCAACACACGGTGTCCCCATTCTGACCATCATATAGAAAAATAATTGAGGAAATAATAAACGGGTAATCTTTACATCCATTCGATTTCCCTAATATTCTTTCCTCAATTATTATTCTA
>JACJUY010001647.1:111088-124025 GCA_014220935.1 Platorchestia sp. MABIK | reverse complement strand
CAATGGGAATATTTCTGTAACTGAAAATCCTGACGTGATACAGCAAAACGGTTATGATTTTTGATATCAGCGTACCCAAATTAGTCTTAATCATTTTACACACCTCCAGTAAAAAAAATTTGTTGTTCAGTGTAATCATCTCTCGACCGTTCTAGTGACGCGAAGATTACAATTATCACTTCATAGAGAAGATATTCGACTACATGGCTAGCTAAACCGCCAAGTGCTAGAGACGTCGTCCCGTCCGCACTGGGTCCAATACCGCAGGATTTCGACCCCGCCACCCCTCTCCCTCCACCTCCGAGTTGCTACATGAAGTTGCCATTCGAGCCTATTTTTTAACTATGAAGTACTGCTGAGGTTTGTTAACGTATCTGTTCGCTTTATAGTTATTATTAATCACTGCATTAAAACCACTACAAGTACTTAGGAAGTGGATACTATAGCGGAATACCAAAGTTAACCTGCATTATATCAATGTAATAAATTATGACAACGACCGCTGGTGTTTGGTCATTCGACCCTCCATCTCGGCACTCATAAACAGGGATTCTCTAACTTTTTTAACTTAATCGTAAACTAACTGTTCTTGGCCTACCCTAACCCAACCCAACCTAACCTAAACTAACCTAACCTACTTAACCTAACTTAAGTTAACTTACCTAACCTAAATTACCCTAACCTAACAATGCTGTAGCTGCTCGGAGGTGATGCTGTAACTGCTCGGAGGTGGAGGGAGAGGGGTGGGCGGGGTTGAAATCCTGCGGCATTGGACTCTGTACGTCCCGTCCACGTCCCGTCGTCCGTCCCGCGTTCCGTCACCCCTACGAGGGATAACTTCTGGCGAGCCTGCTGGACGCTTTTCAAGACCTTCCCACACCGCGTCGGTCTTCGTCCGCTCCTTCGCCTCATGGCCAACGTTCTAGAGGTTAGTTACCGGTTAGCTTGGCGTTTGCTCGCTGACGATGCTAGAGTCGGCTCTATAAAACCTACAACGTAACCCACGCTTGCCTGGGCCAAACCTATAAATCTAGCTAAACAGCTAGCCTGTAACTAAGAGCAATTATTACGCCCTATAACTAAGTGCTATAAGAACGCCCTATAACTAAGTGCTATTAGTACGCCCTGTAACTAAGTGCTATTAGTACGCCCTGTAACTAAGTGCTATTAGTACGCCCTATAACTGTTACTAATAGTACACCTATAACCTTCATCTCACCAGGTAACGGGAGATGAAGATCGGAGTTGAGGACCTGCGCCCTTGTGGTCCTCTGCTGAAGCGATACCTACTCCATCGCAGCGTCCGGAAACTTCTCTATGTATTACGAACTCAATACGCGCTAGTCCGTTTGAATTTGGTGCCAGTAAATTACTCCCGGCTGCAAATCATCTATTTATTGCACTCCATTACCAAAAATATTTCGTATAACCTGCGGGGATTTCAACTCAGATTTTCTAAAATACAATAGCTGTGAATAAATCTTAAATTTCAAAAATCTTTTCCAGTCTAAATCTTTAAATCCTTCTTCCAATTTATCACGAAACCCACATGTGTTTCAACAGAATCTGTTATGCTGCTTGATTACATTTTCTTGGTAAATCCAACTGATTCTCTAAACGGAATAATAACTTTCGATTTTAAGAAAATGTCTATAATACTTGTACCAGCAGCCCACAGGGTGAAACAGTCATATCGTTATGTACACGAATACAATTTGGGAATAATGCAAACATTTCTAGAAAAATTAAGGCCATCATCGGACGTCTATCAACAGGACAATAATGCAATTAATATTGATGAAGCAGTACTAAATTTAACTGAAATTATAATGACGGCATACAGTCAGTGTTGTCCTACCATTACTCACACGATTACACCAAAAATAGACCAAAGCCCTGGATAACTGAAGACATCGTGATCAATGTGAAGAAACGACACGTGTACCTAGATATTCTCTACGAAGGACGAATATCTAAAGAAATGTAAAACAGATTCAGGAATCATGTGACAAATCAAGTACGGACATCGAAAAAAACGACTTTACGCGCATATTCACCGATTACAAAACTGATATTGAAAAACTTTATAAGCCGAATAATAATGCTGCGAAAACAATTGAGACCATTGTTCAAGATAATGTAAAATATCCGGAGAAAAAAGAGATGATAACAGTGAGTAACAACTTTTTTCTGAACATGGGCAAAAATATATCTGATAGTATTTCTAGTGAACACATAGACTACTTGGAATACAGGGATCATGTCCGGGAACCCAACTCTTTTTTTTCACGCCAACTAATTTTTCTGATGTAATTGCGTGCATAAACTTAAAAATAAATCAAGGGGATTAATTAAAAACGTTCACGGCTAATGTCATTTAGGCTTTATCTGATATATTAGCAGTGCGCATACTAATATTATTAACCAGTCGCTTTTCAAGGGTATTTTCCCGAACTCTCTCAAAACTTACCCCTATTTCTGAAATGGAGATAAAACTTGCATTAATAATCATAGACCTGTCTCTGTACTGCCAATTATTAGCAAAATATTCGAGAAAATTGTGTATAAAAAGTGAATTCTTATTTTTGAACAAAAATTTTTTCTCTAGGTTAAACAATACGGTTTTGGTTCTAGAAAATCGACATCAAATCAATTACAATACCTTTACTAGAAAATAGAGATGGTCCAATTTCCTCACGTGTTAGTTGGTTCAGGAATGATCCTAGCATTTTTGTACTAAAACACAGTGATTTAATTAAAATCTATAATTCTGTTTGATTACAAAATGCAACGTTTCGAGGTATCTAACGGGAACTCGGGAACACGAGAGCAATTTGACAGCAGTTTCGCGTAAGCTCAATCGACTTTACGTCGGTAATTTGATTTCACCCGAACACTGTAAGAAGTACTTAAATTTAACTGATGTTGTACTAAACGAACATGAAATTGATGTTTTGATAAATGTGTAGCGTTAGGTAATAATCGAATTTCCAATAGTGAGTGCGGAAACATGGTTAATTAGATCGAAATAAACAAGTTTTCATCTATGCAATTTTCGTTGCACATGAGTATTTTTCGAGTTAGAGCGGTATGGTACTCATCGCAATTGTATTGTTGCAACCGCGCAAAAAAAGGGGAAGACCCCAAATGGACTCAACGACATTAGGGGAAGACCCCAAATGGACTCTTCCGTTAACGGTCTAATAATCGTGTCGTTAAAATATCTTATATTATGTAGGAATTATAACTAACCTGCAGCTGTGGTAAGAAGTTAATTTAATTTCTTAATTTCTTCGTTTTTGAAATTAAGTACGAACCGGTACACCGCCACAAATTTCTACTTTCTTCATACCAACACAGGTTATTACACGTTGGACAAATCACTTCCTTCGGTAAAACACCGTGATCTTTCAAAAATGCAACTGCCTCTTCATTTGGGGAGAGTCCATTGTTGTGTTGCCGTACAACGCCCTCGATGAGTTTCTTTCCGCTTCAAAGACTAGAGTTGGAGTCAGTAATTTACCGCTGTAACTCGTTAAAAACTAATTTGCGACGGAAAGTGTATAGAGGAAAAATTGCTTATTTACATCTAACTAACTATGTAAGCACCCAAAATTGGAAATTTAATTATTACCTAACGCTACACATTAACCGATGTTTATAATTTGGGTTGGAACTATCATCCTAAAAGTAGATTTGATCCAATTAAAAAGCAGCTGCAGTTGAAGTTGACGTATCAAAATATTCTCAAACTAAGTCGTGAAAGTTCAGTTACAGTTGAACCTATCTTAGACACCGCATTGATAGCTGAGAGCACTCGCAATGGAAGCACGTTCAGTAGAAAGGGTCTAACTCAATCACAGCGCCAGGCCATCCGTAATTTACCTTCGAAATAAGAAATAGTCATTCGCAAAGCTGACATATGTAATAAATACTGAATTTTCAAGCCCAATGTGCATAAGCAAATGTTAGACCATAAACTGGCAGATCAGACTAAGTTTGAGCAGTTACAACGGGATCCAACTGAAAAGAGAAAGAAAAGATTAAATCAACTTATTTCTAATTAGATTAGGGCAGCCCGCACACTGAGGCGATGCGATGCAATTGGTGTGACGCCTTGCGAAATCGCACGGTTCATTTGTAACTCCGTAGGAATAGCACTGTGTTGGCTAGCTCACCGCCCACTGAGGCGATGCGACTCCTGCCTTCATTCCTCCTCACTTGCCTGTCGCACCAAAATGCTGCATGTTGCATTTTTCGTGCGACGAGGCGATGGTCACTAGCTTCTGTGCAGGTTGTCATAACGTCATTTTGGTTTCATACGGATGAATATAACAATAATTAATAGCTAATTATTTAAGAAAATGCAAGAAATATTTCTCTTAAAAGTTATGCATGTTTGGGCTACAGCGTTAAGGCGCGGCTACACTATGCGTTTCTTCGTGCAACTCACGCACAACTCGCTCAAATTTGAAGCATGCATGTCGGTTGCACGAGTGCTGCATGAACTTCCACGGTGTGCGGTTATTGACGCGTCTTCTTGTGCAGAAAGCAACTGTAGCGCGTAGTAAGGAGTGAACTACACATCATTTCAAGGTCATCGCTCGACAGCTCTCACCGGTTTGAAGTTGCACTTCATCATGGAGTGTTCTATTGTACTTCTGTTTAATGCTTGCGCTTTCTACGTTGAGTGGTCGGCCACGCAAGCTGGTGCTTAAGCTCAGACACCAATTTAAAGCAAAGGAATGCATCTGAAACGTCAAAAATTCAACGTATAAATATATAAATTTATAAGAATTAGCTTACAAAACTAAATTAACAGAGACCGTGAGACGGCATTAACAGTTGAAATAATTAAAAAAAATTCATACATTGAGGACACAGTATTTTTAAGCCGAATAACATGTTAAAAATTTGAAGAAAAAAAATCGAAGCAGGTACAGAGGATGTACAGCGACCGACCCTATCTTGCCATGATATGTTGTAATTTCTTAATGATGAAGCAGAGAGCCGGCAGTCAACATCAAATTTGCATAGTCAAGTAGTCGCTCAGGTAAGTTTATTGTTTATTGTTTATTTGTTTATTTTTTTTGTTTATTCATGTTTATTTTACTATGTTTATTTTTTATTTATAAATAGAAAGTATAATTCCTTCCATAGCATTTATACATGAGTAAATAAAATATAATAAAAAAGTGAATACCGGGTATAATTTTTTTAAACATATAGCATTAATCTCGAGTAAATCAACCCTGATGTTTGGTAATTAGATAGCCTAAACGGAAATTAGTATTCGTCACTATCAAACATAGGTGGGTAGTTATGTCTTTGATTGACTGTAAATTACTTATACATGACGGAAATAAACAGGTAGCGTGAGTCATTCATGTCGATCCTGTTTTTTTCTTCATAGAGTTTCTTTTTCTTCCCTATCGCACATGCGACAGCTACTGACCAGAGTGCACGTTCATCTGCATTCATTCTTTCCGGGCCGCGGCGTGCAACTGACCCCCGCTGCCCCGCATAGTGTAGCCGCTCGTGCATCGAGTTACGCTCAGAGGTTAAATAATGCTTCAGAGTTGCGCAGTGAAAACGCATAGTGTAGCCTGGCCTTTAGGTAGACAATGTATAAAGTTGTTTTTCTCATATAATAGCGATAATTGAAGGATGGAAAGCTTTAGTGGACTATTTGCATTTTTCCCTCCGGAAAAAATGAACTAGACTAGTGGACTCTAGTAGAGTACCTCAGTATCGCTAAAAAAGTCATTGATAGATTGTGTTAGTAGACTACTCGATTCTGGTCGACTTCATCGGTTCACAGCGAGGTGCAATCGAGATCTTTTTTACTGAACTAAACGCCAGTGAAGCTCTCCCTACAACGTTTTGAAAGCTGCAATGCTATTGGTTCATCAAGTTCACTAGGCTCCTCCCATTTTTCATCTTCTTATCCTTGCTTTTAGTTCCAAATTGATTATTTTATTGGAGTTTTTCATTTTCAGCAATAGTAATATTCTTTGATTTAGCGGTCTACGCTCGTTACAGTAATAGAAATCATTCGCATGTGATTGAGGATTTTGATTTAAACACACGTTCATTCGTGTTTTATGACTGACGATATTCTTCAAGCTGTGTGTGTCAGTGGTTCTAATTTCCCATTTGATTTTAACGCTCTTCTCTGGATCTGATACTATAGGTGGAGGTAAATTTGGTGGGTATGTATTCTCTCCAGACACGTTGTTTAAATTTTTCTCTTCATCAACTAATACGTTTTCAAACTATCAAATGATTTTTGCAGCTCATGGTGCTGTTTGCGAGAATTTCATTTGTGGGAAAAGTTTATTTAAGAAAAAATAATTGTTCTTGCACTATTGCAATCAGTGAAGGTTATTGAGCCGTTTGCGTTTATGCTATCTGTAATTAATAAAAATCTGCCGACTGTTAGGAATATCAAATGAAAAAATCAATTTACTAATTGAACACTAACCTAATTATTTTTCTCACCATTTCATGTAGCCTTACACTAACTTTTCTGTTGCCCACTACTCGTACTGCTCTCAAGTATCTCTTGAATTATCTGAATTGTCTTCGGTAACACAGGTCTTTGTTCAAATTGCAATCTGGAAAACTGGGGTTTAGAAGAAGCGAAGGAGTAAAAGTTTCAGTTCGAGGACTCCATCAACGTTAGCATCTAATAGTCACGCTTACCATGCTCGTGTGTGAGTTTCACTTGCATCACCCTAAAATGTCACAGAATTTTTCACTTCAACTGTTCTAGCTCATGACAGCTCCAAACTAATTGCGAAATCTTATCTCGTAACAACAATTACGCTCTAATGCGTGTGTATATTCTTTATTTTACTTTTGAGTCCCGTACATTTTACCCAACATTAATTTTCTTTCGGTGCCGCCTCCCCTCTTTCTGTGCCTATATTAAAGAACGGTAATGATGATGGTAACAGCTTGAACGAATTTTCTGCCCGCATTCCCTGAGAAAATATGTGTCGAAAAAATTCTTAAAAGCTTATCCTCTCTAGCAATTTATACATCTGAAATTTAGCCTCGATATTCACCTACTATCTTCGCTTGTTAGTGGAATCATTTGTAGCCATTTGATTGCACGTACCAGCCGGCAGGAGTAATATACAAAGTCATCTAATCTAACCAATAATAATCTAACCTAGTAATTCCGTTGTAGTGCATAGGCGAGTAAAACACAGACTCCGAAATGTTGTAATCACCGTGAGTGTGAACAAGGACTCCATTACTGACTTATGATGAACAAATACAAAATATTTGGGTTTAATTAAAATCTACTATTAGGAAATGGAAAGTTACACATCCGTATCAAAGTTTCATCAACAATAAAAAATGAAGACATCAAAGTCGGAACAGAAAAATAAGTAATTAGGAACCGTGACGTGAAAATATTTATTTATTACATTTGGTGATGTTCGGCATACAGAACCACGAAGTAACAGAAATCAATGCAGGTTCATTTCGAAATCACGATCCCATTAAAACTTTGGGCAAGAATTAAAAGTCAACATCAACAAGAGAGCTCCAAAGAATCTTCAGGAATTGAAACGCATCGCCACTGAAGAATGGAACAAAATTTCATCTGATTCTACCGAAAATATTGGCAAAAACTATAATAAATGACATTTAAATGTTATGAAGATGAAAGGTCACGCTATTGATTATTACAAAGGTACTCAAATGGTAGATTCACCTCAAAAAAGTGTAATACTACTCACTGAATGAATAATTTTGTCTTATCGTGTTTCTGAAGTTCAGCTTGTAAAATTTTTCAAAAATGATATTTTGTTCTAGAAACTTCGTATTATTGTCACTAATATGTGCTTCACACCCTGTAAAAATCTTATGCCTGTGGCAACAATTGGTTTTGAGTAATTCTAGAAAGTTTTGAAAGACGAGGGGTGTACGAATAATTTCGTCTCTAACTGTACATGTACTACGTGCTTCAAGTTCTATATGAACATCGTTTCTCATGGAAGATTAAAAAAATACCTACATTACTTGATTACCAATCAATAAACTATGGCATATGCACGACCTCTGCATATTGGAAAAGATTTTCCTGCAATCCAAGTCGATACGAATGAAGATTATTAATAGTAGCGTAACAAATGACTGCTAGCTCTCTTTTCGCACAGGTCAAGAAGACCATTCCTAGAAAAAATTGAGCTCATCTTCGGTAAAGGTTCCTATCTTTACACTTCAGAGCCCAAATAAAATATTTTGTTAATTTCATGTATGAAGAAGCACGGCAAACTCTTTTTAATTCAAAGTCTCTTTCAAGAGGTATTCAGCGCACTTGATTAAAGAAGGAAAAACTTTTTAGTAATATAAAGGTGCTGGCAAAATGTCTGCAGTGAACATCCAAGGTTCGTTACAAACACAGTAACAACAAAGTTATTATTACTATTATTATTATTTTTGGGTTTAGTAACCAAGTTTTGTCTTCAATTTCAAGAGAAGTAGAAAATGGATCCTTCAACTAAAGGATGTCATTTTACCTCCCTGAAGCCAAGCACCATATAGATTTAAAAACTACGGCGTCCAGTGAGTTGCACCAGAAGTAAGTGGAGTTTTCATTGAATTTGGATGCTTCAATCACAGATCTTAATTTAGGTGATATGGCAGGATTCCCATAAGCGCTGGAGTGTTGACTTTCTTGTCATAACTTGAAGTTGCCGCAGCGAGGAAGCAGTGCAGAACTCTGGAAGGTTCCATCTCTGCATCTCCGACGTCTCTTGAAAAAACTGCAAATAAATAACAGATACAAGTACCATTGGATTTCACACACACACCCATTATTAATTATAGATTTTCACTTTCAATTTAGATAGTGTATGTTTTACTCATACATCTAGCAATAACACGATGTGATCATTATTCCTGTTGAAGTATGAATACTTCAATGGGGAATCTACACAAGCGGTGTGTACACACAAAGGACATCCTAGTGAAAGTCTCATTTCGCATGGCACAGGGGCTCCTTTGGCAGTGAAATTATTTCCCTCCCCCCGTCTCCGGAATACTGTACTTAAAGCCCATGCGCCGGGCTGTATTGAGTCGCCGGCTTATTGCGCTGGGGAATGTTAAGAATGTTTCTTAACACTTTGACTGGGCCATGAGCCATTTCCTGCAATCCAAGTCGATACTAATAAAGACTAATAGTAGCATAACATATAAATGTTAGCGGCTGATCGACCAGTAGCCACAAACTCATTCTTCAAAAATACTTAATGAAAACTCAATGAAGGCACGATCCAGTTAATGCTCGCTATTTTCAATATTATTCTCAAACATCGACTTTAAATTTGAGATAAATATTAAACTTCAGTTTCACCTACCGCAGCCCAAGTGTTGAGAGAGCCAACTGATGAAAAATTAGTTATGGTTAGAATTTGTTTCAAATATTGAACCAAATTATATGGCTGGATACCACTTTTAATCCTCTGCAAATACGAGTATTTCCCCGCCGGCTCCCTGCACAAAGAGCCAGTCAGGAAGTAAGTTCCTGAAAAATCGATTAAAACTTCAGAAAAAATGTCAGCGCCGAGAAAAGAAGAACCATGAACAGAACAACATGGATTTCAACGAAGCCGAATCACTCTATTTCAACGCCACGAAGCCTACCTAAGCCTTTAGCCGTAACCCTCACATGTTCCCTCTAGAAATGCAAGATCCCATCATCACAGTGTGTCCTCTTGAGGGGTTATTTTATAAAAATCTTATCAACAAAAAGATTAATTCTTTTTGTTGAGGTAAATTTCGCCATTCAATGTGTAACCGTCGAGTTGAAGGCTCACTGCAAAAATTAATTCCTGTGACTAGCTAGAAGTAATTCATAATTATAATGGGTTATTTCAAGTCTGCAATGATTTTATTAGAAAACTTAAACGTCTGAACTTCTCACTCATGAATGGCTAAGTGACTGCAAATGTTAACGATACATACAATTTTTTCAGTTCAGACCAGTGCATAAGCTTTGCGTATATAATGTACTGGTTCATTGGACTTTTTTAAATTTCCAGAGGTCGTCTACCATTTCGATAATTTTTTCTCATGGAGACGACTAATTCGACGCTGCACTTTCGCTCGAGCGATATTCATGGATTGCTCTTTCTAATGGAAATAACTTTCGAGAACTAAAAACCTGTTGTTGTATTTCACCAGCATAAAATGCTGGTTCCGTCTAGATTCTGACCTAAATAATTCATGTTTTACTTTTATTTTATCACAAAACTATATTTTCAGGAGCCGAATGATTAGGTAGGCCTATGTTTACGGTCATCCTGTAACCAATCTATTTACTTTATTTTCAGGCACCCGTTTAAAAGCTTAGCGAACACTTCAACGAAATTTGAATGGGACCCGCTCGCGAAGGTTACACGAGACAAAAACTCACCGCACGTAACTACAAGTGATTCAAAAGGCGGTTGGTAGCCCATTTTGTTGCTTAGTATGTTGTCCCTTAGTTCATCAATATTAACATGGCATGGTACACACAAATTTATAACAAATTGGTGTATGTTGCAGACTAGGTAGTAGAATTAAAAGGGCGATTTATAGGAAATCTAATACGCAGGATAAAAAGAAGAACCAGTATAAAATGGAACATTCTTTTGATAACAAACGTTTCGGAATCTCCGAAACTAATAGTAGAACTTGTAATTTGATAACTAATTTTTTTCACCTGCTTACGAACGGAACTATTGCGTTATCGTGCACTATCTGGGGAACAATAATTGTTTTAGGTAATGCCACACTCATTACTCTCACCGTTATTTGGAATGTTGTTCTCCTTGGGAAAGGCTCAGCTACGGCAATCCTCAGCTCTTCTTTTTCACCGCATTCTGGAAATGAGGCAACATTGGGGAGTGCAGTCCATTAATTTCACTAAAACGAAGGAAATCGATGTTGAACACAGAAGCGCGAAACCATCGTACTGTTTCCTCTACTCGCATTTGAACTATTAGGAGTTATGAACCATTTATAGGTTATACCAGGAGCTAAAATCTAAAAAGTCCACCGTCATAACAATTGAAATGAAAACTTCAATAAAACATACCTACAGAGTATTAAATTATATAGAACAAAATGTGATGGTACAAGTGACGAAGACATAATGACTACGATATGAAGCCTAGAAGGAGCCTTATGGGCACATAAGATTAAAATCTTCAAAGCATAGGAATAGCCGTGTGACTTGACAGTCTCCAAAGCTGAGGACGTCACGCCTCTTAGTTAATGATATAGAATCCTTACTCACGCAAGCCTATTATTTGATGTCCAATATGCATGTGCCCGAACTCTAAACATATAGCGAGGAATGACAGTGTGTTGAAGACGTGAGACAAAGATGAAGCGTTTTTTTTAAATGCAGTAGCACGCATTCGATAAAAAATAGATCAATCTATGTTATAAATGCTTAAGCTGAAAGAAAATTAGGATATGACTTGCAATTGTCGTTAACTGCCTGACGTCAAGCAATGGGATAACGAGTTATACCAAGATGACAAACGATTGACTTGAGAAATCGATCCCTATGTTAAGTTTTGGGAATTTAATTTTTAATTTAAATAAAAACAGGGCGGGTAATAAAGTTTTATTCAGAATGTAACTCCCACTTTTTTTTAATGCATCCATTCATTCACAATCTAAAACGACACCAACGTTGCAGCTCTTTTAGAGAAGCCCTTTCACCTTCATTTCGGTGCACGGTACTCTGGAGTGAAATTTGTCTTATTATAATTCTCCTTGTCCCGGAGTTTGTTAGTTTCTGTACTTACTTAGTATGGCCGTTACACTTTATAAAATCGATGAGCACTGTAGCAATCCTAAATCATTCTTACGAAAAAAACATTCCTCTCAATTTAAAGCCTGCACGAGTCACCGTAACAACGACACCATTAGATTGTAACTTTCCTCTCAAATTGAACACTTATTAATTTTTTTGTTTAAATTCACTGAAAATTGAACCTCTCGCTCGTTTACCGATGTAGCGACTTGTTTTAGGGCTCATTGAATTGATAATGCAATTTACTGAACTGTGACCGGAGAGATTTTGGATAAA
Source organism: Platorchestia sp. MABIK (assembly GCA_014220935.1). NCBI lineage: Eukaryota > Metazoa > Arthropoda > Malacostraca > Amphipoda > Talitridae > Platorchestia > Platorchestia sp. MABIK. The sequence continues at coordinate 111,922 of JACJUY010001647.1, read as the reverse complement.
CGTCAAGTTATTTATATGATGCTTATAAAGTGAAAAAATTACATTTTTACTAACTATTACTTGAAAGATTTGTTTAAAATAATTATTTGACAAATTTGAAATTCTTTTCATGTAATTTATCAAGCAACGTTTTCTGCGTCGAAGAGCAATTGAAATAACTCACTTCCCTTTAAAATTCTGTGTTTAGAAATTTCGATTTCACTAGTGCCCCAAAAAACTTTATTTTCCTAATAACTTGTTTTCTATGCTTATATCCGAGCAATAATTTCTTGGAGTTAAATTTTACTCATATCATTCTAGTTTCAAAGCAATTGGTTCCATCCCAATTGAAAATCAAGGACGTGTCGCCGGTGAATTAAGGACGAGACAGTCGATCAGGTATGAATTAAAGGCGAATCGGCCTGCTCGGCCTTAGAACTCCCTCTCCGCGCTCAAAACTACGTACGGTCGAACTTGGATGGGATATTTGAAGGCGGCCAGTTATGAATTAAGGGCTCAAAATTTTCAGGTGGGTAATAGCCGTAATATTTGAGGACGGCCATCAGTTGTTTAAAGGATTGCAAATGTCGTTGAATTATCGTCATAAAAAGGACGGACTTAGCCATGAAACGTGTGTTATGAAATTGTGGCGTACGCTGTATCAAACTTGAAACTATTCGTCGAATACTTTATTTAATATTTATCTTTCTCTAAAAATGTTCACAAGAAAGTAGAATAATAGTTTACTGTGAAGTACAGTAAACCCATTGGTGCGTTTACTTGATTTCATTTATGTACTCGTACTGTACCATTGTTATGGGTATGTTTTTATTTCATTATTCAATACCAGACAAG